>JANHFJ010003990.1:54916-65933 GCA_032468195.1 Cerberus rynchops
CTTTCTTTCTTTCTTCCTTCCTTCCTTCCTTCCTTCCTTCCTTCCTTCCTTCCTTCCTTCCTTCCTTCCTTCCTTCTGTGACCCACCCCTTTCCGACGCTGTTTGTGTCAACCTTTTCAACTCTGCACCATAGAAACACCTTTCTGCCCTTCACACGGGGAGGCTGACTATGTGTTATTGGGTTGGCTCCAGCAACTTGAGTTAAACTTTGATGGTCAGATGTAGGAGGGTATGTGGCAATCCTAAACCTGGTAGATGTCCTGCGAAGTCTGCTGCTGTCCATTAAAAGCATGTTGTGAGAACAGTGTTTTTATTTACTTTTAGAAATTTCTCACCAGGAGGCAAAAGTGGAGCCAGATGCAATGGGGAGAATTGGAACAGCTCTTTATTTCCATGGCTTTCTCTCCCATTTGAGAGCTTCCACTCAGCTCTGTGAATGTCCTATAATTTTCCTTGAAAACAGCTCTAGGCAGTTCAAATTATGATTATTCAGAATTGCAGGACTAATAAGAGACGCATCTGCCAAACCCCTTTTCTCTGAATTGAACCATAGTGCCATTCACTTTGGCATCAGTGGCAATATAGTGATGGTTCTTTTAATTTGTCTCAAACAGTATTTAGTCGCAGGTATTTGTTCAGGAGGCATGTAAGTCACCCTCTGTTTTTCTAAAATGAATGCACATTGACCCTCAACTGCTGGTGATGTGGTAGAATGTATATTAATTGTATACTTAGCTTAGTTGTTACTGTTTCTGAGCCCACTTTGTCCAACTCATGCTTTGGTCTAAGGACGATTACGCTCTGCGCAATTGTCCTTAGAAAATCCCCTGTCTTGTTATACTGATTGAAGCTATTCTTTATGTTTCTGTTACAGTGCCATGGATGAACAAATCCTGAAGTGGTAGTTTATCTTTTTTAATCAATTCCAGAAGGACATATTATTTCGTGTTTCTAACATGACCACTTCAGAAAGCAAGCGTTGTTTAAAATCATTGATAAATAAGGGTTTGGTTTGGGCAACATTTCTTTCCTTGAAGGAGCAGTGACTGTAAATGAATTCATTTCTTTTACATAAAAATCATAATGCTTTAAACAATAGTCAGTGTGTTGAATATTATACAACACTGGACTTCGTGGTTGATTAGACACATAATACAGAAGCTATAGTAAAACATATGCTACATAAATACAAGTTCCCTGGTACCTCTAATCCCAGTTGTAAGAAACAGCCAGCAAGTGATTGGAAAGTCATTTCTCTTCTTCAGATTCTAGAGAGCACCTACCAGTCAGAATAGATAACATTGTGCTGAATGTAAAAAATATAGCTAGCGAAAAGTAGCTTTTGCATGTTCTCGTGAAGCAATAGCATTATTTAATCATCACATACTAAAACTAGTTTTTCCATGTGTCAGATGGACTACCTTCACATCTCATTATGTGAGGCTCTGGAACATGACCAAAATCAAGAGATATTGCTAGACCAATAGCAAAAATCAGCATTGTGAGTCAAGAATGAGTGGTTTCTTGTACATACTGGTGTATAACAAGTGACAAGAGTTGGTAAAAGCCTCTTTTTATTTGCAGTGACAGACTTGCCTCACTTTTAAAATAACTTATTCACTGTCACAAATTTATGGTTGCATATTTGCTCCTTTTTTCAGGATAATAAGTTTATGAATGAGTTCATGAATGTAAATGTTTCACTGAAATTATTTGTTTGGCCTCTTAAGTGATTTCACACCATTACCTTTTAAATTAGCATAGCATTTCCAATCCTTAAAAGGTTCCTCATAACAAAAGAATTTTGAAGTAATGCTAAATATATAACTATACAAGCTTATAAAATTCTTAGAATTGTTACTATTAGTTATTTCACATGTTCTCCTCAAAACTAAATGGAGCACCTTGTTTGCATTAAGCAATATTTTTGCTTAATGGTAAAATATAATTTTACCAAATTATAATATTTATTGGGGAATATATGTCCTCAAATAACTTCTGACTCTTAATTATAATTAACTTCTTAATTATAATTTTCTGGGAATAAATACTAATTGGTCATTGACTAATTGGTCATCCTAACCCTTCACCTACTTCCACAGGAAGAATTATGAATAGCAGAAGTAGCATGTTTATGCTTACTAAGGGCAAAATTATTATCATGTTGAATTGCATTTTTGTTGCAGAAATTAAGAAGTTTTTTAATTTGATGGAAGCCATTCTTTGTGCATTTGCAGGAAATTAAGTTCATAGTGGTTTTATAAAACATAGCTGATAGCATCTTCTTTGAATACCTACCAACCCTAAGAGGACACAGAAATACATTAACTTACTGCAGCATAGCCTTGGACTGTATTGGACTAAGTAATGAAGGATATTGGGATGTGGCATTACCTACCAAGGGAAGTAGAATGTTAGCCATTAGATTTTTTTTTGTCTCAGATCCAATATGCATGTTATGGATGCTTAAATTGGCAATAAATCTCAGAATGGCAAATTATACCAGATGATATGAGTTCATTGTGCCTATAGCTCTGTATATCTATTAAGAAATATGCAGTTCTCTCAGAGCAAACTTACTGAATTAAGTAATTAAAGCTTCCCTAGAGAAAATGTATCAGTTATCCATATTATGACCATGAAGGTAGGCTAACTAGTTTAGCCACTGTATGTTACTATAGATTACTTCACTTAAAAATGTCTGTTTAGTATCTTATAGTTGTTGTTGCTCTTGTTGTTATTGACATTGTTAAGAAAATTCTGTTTCTCACTTCTGAAATATAGAGTTGATAGATACCTATATCTGCCTGAACCTTCACTTTCCTTTACTAGGTTGTTTAGTTTGTCACTGCTGATATTTTGTATTTAAATAAAATCCCAAATCCTATTCTGTTTTATAATGTAATAAATATTTTGCATCTGCAAATGAGATGAATTTTTGATCCTCAGCCTATGCTAGAAAGGATTTACTTTCACCTGAATACTTATTCAATAGTCAACATTTTTTAAAGCCTTATGAAGTCCAATACATTCTGCATTCATTGGACATCATATATTAAAGGAAACAGCAACAAGCTCTGGACTTTTATTTGCATTTTAATGCTTCATTTTGATAAGGGGATCATTGGAAAAGCAGGATGTGCTTAGAAATATATTCAGTATTCATTAAGCTTGTGTTATTCAGGAATATTGTTCTGTGTAGTAGTCATTTTTTGTTTGACCCTGCCCTCTGTTTAGGTGAATAAGCTCATACTGTGGGGGTTTTTTTTCTCATAGAGGAGGGAAATAATTTACAAAAATTGAATGGCAGGAAAATTATAGTAATTATTAGGATATGGGATATAAAATATTTTCACACTCAAACATATTTGTTTACTCTATATAGTGTCAAATTCCCAAAAGGTTCACAGCAGATTACAATATAACTAATACAAATGTAAGATCAATACATAACATAAAATCCATAGAACTGCCCACCCACTACAGTGTTCATTAATGAATGACAACTTTTTGGTGAAAATTATAGATTAAACTCTGTGAAACAACTTTGTGTTTGCAGTTTTGGAAAAGTGGTTTGCCCATGTTTGTTATTGTTGCTGTGATTAAAATAGGAGGAGGGGAATAAAACTATTTTTCTCTCCAGTTTGAGGCTAAGCTTGTACAAATATTGACCTGTTCAAGTGAATATTAGCAGATATATACTGAGATCAGTCATCAACTTTATAAACTTTCATTCTTGGTTTCACAAAAGCAGGGAGGCTATTCCAACAGCCTTAGATTGTGATGAATAAAGCTTGAAGGGTCATGAGTTATAAAGGCAGCTATTAAAAGGATATGACAAGAACTCTAATTATTTGGGGGCTACCAGATCCAGGGAAGACATAAATTGCACAATTGCTAAAATGGCAGAAGAGTTTTCGGTATTTTTTTACTACTATCTAGTGATCACCTGGATTTATGCAATCTAAAACTAGCAGCACCAAACTATTCTTTCCAACATGCTTATATCTAGAAAAAAATGCTAAGTGCATGTTCTTAAAGATTCTCAATATGTAAAGATACTAGTCTTCAGTGATTGTGAGAGATACTGAAATATTGTCCAAAAAATAATAGCTATATTTGCAATCTACAGGATATCCTTTTAATTGTTAAACTTCAGTGCTTCGGTTAACTGACTTCCCAACTGGCTGTATTAGACAAATATAATTCAAGAATAGCTAAGGTCTACAAATTAAATGAATCTGATAGATTCAATTAAATCTTGTGATGCTTATTCCCAGAGTTTGCAGTAGAAGACATTCAGTTTATATGGGGATTAAATCTTTTTTTTCAGCAAATAATAATATAGGTTTTACAATAATGTAGTGTTCCCATATAAAGCTATAAATCAATTTTATTTTTGTTTAAATGGATCTATGACAGATAAAACTTAATGATTAAATAAGAGTCCTTTTAAATATTATCTTATTTTAAAGGTTGACTATCTTTAAAGGTAACAGATAATGATAAAAAAAAAATTCCAGCACATAAGTGTTAATGTTTCTTTGTAAAGGATTCGGTCTCCAGGGTTCAATAGTTATGAAAAAGGTTGTACTAAGCTAATTACGCCTTAGATCATGATTTAGTGATATCGTTCTTTACTTTTTAATAATAAATTTATTAATCTACATTAATTTAATTACATAATGCAAACTAAAAAAATATAAAACAATAAAAAATAGAAAGTGTAGAAACAAAAATTAAAAAATAAGATTATAGTAAAGAAAAAAATGATTTCCCCCTTCAAATATACTAATTTTAGTAATATTACTTCTCTTTAAATACAAAAATGATCTTCCCATACCTTATCTCTTATCTATAAACAAATCCTTAAAGCCTCATCATTCAGTTCTGATCATCAAAAGCTCATTAAGGGTTATGTAACTGTAGATAACAATGTAGCTATTTTAAGTTTAATCAAATAAACCAATTTTATTTTCCTTCCTTTTGCTTTTATTAATTTTAATCTTTAAAGCAATCCATTCAAATATTCTAGAACAGGGGCTCTCAAACTTTTTAAACAGGGGGCCAGTTCACGGTCACTCAGACCGTTGGAGGGCCGGACTATAGTTAAAAAAAAAAGTAAACGCGGGGACGCAGGGACTTAACAGAGGTGTCCGTTGCCATGGGCGCACGCATGGGACGTCAGTGACAGGCCGGGTAAATGCGCTCCGTGGGCCGCATGTAGCCTGTGGGCCATAGTTTGAGGACCCTTGGTCTAAAGAAATAGCTTAGTTAAGGAAATTGATACGTTAGCTTCTTGAGGAGCCAAGTAGCTCAAGTTTGCTTTGCTCTCAAAAATGTCAAGTGCAGAGCTGGAACTCTACCAAGTTCTGACCCTTCATCATTCCACTCAGTTATTATTGCTGATTTGTTCCTATGTCAACCTCAAGTGGTTGAGTGTCTGCTATCTCCTAAGGCTGTCAATATGATAGGGGCAGAGAAGATCAATAAAGGATTATACCTTTCTTATGCTGTTCTTGAAATAGTGTATGCCATCCATGAATGCAAACAATAATATCTCAATCCTATATTTAGAAGTGTAGTATTTCTGGAATTGTCGATGAATTTGTAATTAAATTATAGTCAAATATAAACTGCAGCTATGTGAACTATATGAAAATCAACAGTATAAGCATACTATTGGATTCTTACACTAGCTCTGTATTGTTCCTTTGAATTCAGTTGCATGTTTTGTCATTATATGCTGTGCTGGTAGATGTTTTTTTAAATCACAAGTATGAGGATCTGCACATAGGAACGAGATAAACTATCAGCCCACCCTGGACAAGTAATAGACCCAATTGGGTTCCAGAGTGAACTTGTAGTTATTACAGAAAACCTGCTGTTCAAGCTGATTGAAGTCTTGGTGTTTGTGGGGAATACCAAAGTGGCAGTGACTTTACATCAGATTGTGCCTGAATGGCCTCTCTGTGCTTAGGATTCCTGGTGCTCTCCATGGTATGCAATGAAATTGAGGGAACTCAATGGGCTAAAAGATGCCTAGAACATTGCTAGTGAAAGACAAGGAGCAGAGATAACCAGGCATGAGCTAGAGCCATTATTAGGGGTTATCTTGTGGTGATAACTGTAGTGATACATAATTATTTTTCTGGACTTAGTTGTCCAGCAGCCCTTTTTCGATCCCTGATCGGAGTTAATAATACTGAAGGTTACTTTGAAGAATACGCTGACCACTTGGCAGACAAAATAACTCATATTCGCTCTTTGTTATGTTCCATGTACATGCTTATGTATGAGTTAGGCTCCAGCTTAGAGCAGAGTCAATGGAGGTGGTATGTTGGGACTGTGCCTTGCAAAGTTAACTGGGAGAGTTTGAGTCTGTAGAACCTGAGGCAGTACAGGACTCTAAGTTAGGCCATTTGTGTGTTAGTTATGTACCCTTCCTGGCTAATTAAGACCACACAAAAAAAGAAGTGTAATTGGGTCTGGATGATAGTTCACACTTTCTTGAGGGAGAGAATTGTTCCACTGACTTCTTAAAGAGGCAGTAGTGCATCCCTTCCTCAAAGGAACATTGCTCAACACAGGTATTCTGGACAGCTTTTATCCAGTCTCAGTCTTCTCTTTCTAGGGAAGGTGATAGAGATAGTTGTCATATGACAGTTTAAGAGAATCCTGTAAGAGACAGATTATATAAACTCCTTTCAGTCAGGGTTCAAACTAGGGTTTGGATTGGAGATAGTAATGATCATACACATGGATGACCTCTGTCAGGAGCTGGATAATGCATCCATCCTGGTTCTTCTTGACTTCTCATCAGCATTGAATAACATTGTTTCTTTCTTTGCCAGCTTCAAAATTGGGAATGAGAGGCACTGTGTTGTGTTGGTTCTCCTCCATGCTCCAGAGCTGATTCCAGTCAATATTGATAGAAGGAGGAAAATCCAGCCTATAGCCTCTGAGATGTCTCAGGTTTGGTTGTTTCTTCCTATAAAATATGTACATGAGACCGTTAGGTGAGGTGATCTTTCAGTTTGAGGTTAGATATCATCAATATGTACATTACAACCAGCTTTATATCTCTACCACAAACCATTTGAGTGATAGTGTGGATGTCCTGTCTCAGAATCTGGAGTCTGTTGGCAACTTACAGTATCTGGAGGTTATTCCATCTTTAGTTTTGGATGGGTTGCATTACACCAGACAAACCCAATGCAATTTCTGGGGGTCCTCCTAGATCCATGGTAGTGAACTTATGGAACACATGCCAGAAGGCCATGCAAAACTATCCTGTGAAAAACACATACCACCGCTGGTTCCTTGTCCTGTTCTCACACAGCAATGTGCACTGGCCAGCTGGCTTTTACACATGCAGGAGTGGCAAAACCCGGAAATGCAGCATCCCTTTCACATGCTCTGAGAGCTGGTAGGCCAACTGGCTTGTGTGCACATGCACTCCAACCAGCTGTTTGTCATGCACACATGCATGCCAGGAACCCACAAGCCTGGCCAGCCAGCTCTCAGAGCACGCATGCACACTGGGATGCTGAGCTTCCACATTTTGCCACTCCGCATGTACAAAAGCCAGCTGGCCGGCGCTCATTGCTGCACGAAAATGGGACAAGGAGCCAGTGGTGCTTCACATTTTCTGCAGGATGGTTTTGCGTGCCCTTCCGGCACGAAGCTGGCACACAGTGACATAAAAGGTTATCCACCACTGTTCTAGACTCATGGATTTCCCAAATTAATCAAGAATAATTGGGTCTTATTTTTTTTTCATTTCATTTTATTTATTTTTTATAAATAGTGTTCGCTCCTGGAGATAAATCCTTGCAGGTTTCTTGGCAAGTTTTCTTCTTGGCAAGTTTTCAGAAGTAATTTGTCATTGCTTCCTTCCTAAGGAGTGAGAATGAGTGAGTGCCCCAAAGTTATCTATCTGGCTTTGTATCTAAAATGGGATTCAAATTTATAATTCCTAGCCTGATGACTTAACTACTACACCATTTGGATCTACAGTTATTAGAAAAATACATAGATTTGTATCTGATTTGGTTCACCTCTGTTAAAAAGAACATTACCATTCTTTTTAGAGCTTTAACTTTTTACTTACTACAGGCTTTATCAACTTAATTGTTTTGGCTGGTTTGGGCTACAGATTCTATCACCCTTATACTTAATGATGGCTAAGTGCAGTGACAATTGTTTTAGTGTAGTTATTCTTACTTTAATTACAATTACGTTAGGAACTTTGCTTGTTTGAAAAAAAGACACATTACTGTTTAAGTAAATACTGTATAATTTATGTTGGCTACCCATTGTTTGATCTGGTTCTCATTATCTTGTATTTACTTGTATCTTTTGGTGCTCATGTTTCATTTTTATATTTTAATTGAACTGTAACTATTATTTTATTTTATAATAATAGAAATTTATTTTTCAAATTACATTGTCATTGGTTAAAAAAAAATAAAGTGAAGTGTAAAAGTCACATTTGTCTGTAATTCTATATTAGAGAATATTTTTTTGGGAGGGGAGGCCAGTCATTGGAATATAATTAAGACAAGAGCAAAGGAAGATGATGCTAGGATAAAAGCATTAAAATCAGTTCAATTTCATATTTTCTTGGAAAGGATTGTTCATGTACATCATTCATAAAAGAAAAATGGCTTCTCTAAAAGGAAGCGTTTTAGACTGCTCAAAAAGACTGTTGTACTTAGAACAGAAAATCCAAACTTGTATGCGTGTTACAATGAATGATGTTAAATAGCAAAATACTGCAATCTTTATATAAGATGAAATCTATCATATGAGGCAAGCAGCCTAGCCCTAACCTAATGATGAGCTAAGACTTTGATTTATTCAAAGTTGAATGAAAGGTGACTGGAAGTTATAATTTGAAATGAATGGGGTTTTTTTTTACTGCTAGATTTATATATTGAGCCTTCACACATTGGAGTGAAGCTACCAGTGAGGAAATGGTAAATGACTTTTTGTTTGAACATTTTTTATTAAAATTTCTGGATAGTGATTTCTTGAGCAAATTTATTGTACAAATCATAAATAACTTGATAATCTACCACATTACTCAATGCTTCTCACTAGAGAAATGATAATGGAAGAATTAGCACTTTTCTCTAATTCATATGGATTATAGCATAAGATAAAACAATATGCTAAATTCTTACTTCACCAGACTAATCTGATGAGATTTTATATAATATTTATAAATTATTGTGTATTTTAAACATTAATGAAAGATTTAATTACAGCAGGATAGCTGCTGACCTTTTTGAAATGACTTGCTCATAAATCTGCAAACAATTCATGTTTATCCAGGTTTATTTAAAAAAAAAAAATTGCTCATAAATTAGTGACATCCATCTTTGACTTTTTGTAAAAGGCTGAACATATGTGCTTTCTTCTCAGGCAGCTAAGGAATTCTCATAACTTATATTGAATGTTGATGGAATTTAACAGTAATATAGCAGTCAGTTCCAAAAGTATACATTCTGGAAGGTATTGCTGTCCAAATCTAGCTGGGCTTCCATATTTATTGTTTGTTCTGCAGTTTCAATTCAGTCCTGCTCAACTGAGAAATGAATTAGTGACTTTTGCTATTGACATTTCAGACTATTGGTGTGAACACATGTCTGGTCTCTTCTACCAATGACAAAACAACTCTTAAAAATTATAAATAGCCTTACTATATAATTGATTATATAAAGAATAGCATTCCTCAAAATAAGTTTTTTTAATGTGCTCAAGCTGGCTTTGATCAAATCAACACAGGTATGATTTAATGCATACAGACATATTGGAAGCAAAGATAAATACTGACCTTAGAATTTCAAGAAAATGATACCATGATTGATAACTAACTATTCCTCCAATGTGTAGATTCCTAGTTTCAGAATTCTTATGAATGGTTGTTCACATTGGCTCAAAAGTTTGGGAGTTGGTCTATATATAGCTCAAAAGTGCCTAGATTGTGAATGGGTGTTGTTATTGTTATTATTTTCAACCTGATTCTCAGGTAAGAGAAAGAGATAGGGAGTTCAAAGTTGTGCAGCAAAAAAGATGAATGTGTTGGAAAAAGCAATGGTTATTTTAAAAAGTTTTCATTGTGACAATGAGAGGACAAGGACAAGACAATTACAATAACAATACTGTCCCTGTAAGAACTAAGGAAACCTCACTTTATGGTCAACAAAATCTTCAAAACCCATCCAAATTTCCTTCTTTTCCTTCTCATACTATACAGAATCAAACTAGGGTTTTTTTCTGTCTCTCATGCACTCACCTTTCACAAGACTGAGATGTAATTTACTGTTTTTTTTTATCTGCTAATAATTCCCGCATACTTTTATCAATATTACTCTGGATTCTTGTAGAGCAATCTCTCTTAGAAATCAGTTATTTCTGCCTTCTCTACATCATGTGTTACAAACAAAGATTAATATCTTCAAGGAGGCTTTTCAAAGTACAATGGTCCATTACCTCCTTGCATGCATGCCAAATAAGACTAATGCACCAATGCAGGGTGTTGTCACCACATTCTGAAAGAACCATATGGTTTATTTATTCATAGTGGCTGTGGTTTCCTGATCCCAGATATAGCCAGCTTGTTCCATTGCTAGCCGTGGGGGGAGAGATCTTGACCCCCATGGAAGGGGCTCGCAATCTGGGGGTCCTCCTGGATGTACGGCTGTTAGAAGATTAGATCACGGCCATCTCCAGAGGGGCATTTTATCAGGTCCGAAGGATCTTCCAGTTGTGGCCATTTTGGGATTGGGGTGCTCTTCGCACAGTCACTTCTACCCTCGTTATCTCCCGCCTTGACTATGGCAACGCTCTCTACATGGGGCTCCCCTTGAAGAGCATCCAGAGGCTGAAGTTGGTGCAGAGTGCGGCTGCACAGGTGATTTTGGGGGCTCCTTGGAGCTCCCATATTACACCTCTCCTGCATGAGCTACACTGGCTCCCTGTGGCCTTCCGGGTGCAATTCAAGGTGTTG
>JANHFJ010003991.1:23583-34459 GCA_032468195.1 Cerberus rynchops
TTCAAGTCCCTGAAATTTTGGTTGTCTGCATGAGGCAACAACAATCAGCAGCCATCAACATTTGCTGCAGAATATGGCCAAGTTAGAAGAGTTTGGTCTCAGGGAATACAACATCATTTTTTGAGAGTGCCTTTAAAAATCCTAGTGAGCCTTTCAGTTTGCAATTTTCTAAAACTACCTCTGGGAAATAGAAGTCTGAAAATAGCCAGAATGGTTCTTTGTAAGGGGGGGGAGGGGAAAGGTTGCACATCATTATATGTGTCAGTACCCGCTCTTGCACCTTGTCACGCTGAAATCAACAAAGGTAGTCAGTCATTTAAGAGAGAAAGGGGGAAAAAAGCTAACGTTTGTACAAAAGGTCAGGAACATTTTCTAGAGTAGCAGGAATTCATGAGAACTTTGTCAGTGAAGCCTGTTAGTGCTTTCACAGAGATTTTAATTGAATTGAGAAAAATGGCAGCAAATCTTAGTGAGGTTAGACTCCTCTCTCTCTCTCTCTCTCTCTCTCTCTCTCTCATATGAGAAGCTGGCAAGTTTTAGCAGTAAGATTTTGATTGGCTGATCAGTTTTATGTATTTATTATCTATTCTTTCTGACTCCCAACAATTCTGGTGGGGTGCTTTACTGGATGTTCATAGGAAAACAAAATGTAGCCCTATTGCCAATTTCTAACAATACTTTAATTTACACACACACACACACACACACACACACACACCCTTGTGGATGTTGTAGTATTATAATGCAATCATTAACAAAATTTTATGATAGTCCTGTGAAAATTTTTCCAGCCACTTGAAAAGATCACAATTCCCTGCTTTATAACTCTGTTTTATGACTTTATGCAAATTTCATCGAGTTCTAAGGAGAAACAACAGCCACAAGTTAAGTTTACAGAGCAGTTTCAGTGGTGGTGTTTTGCAGTAAAAAACAACAACAAAAAATGGTCTTGTGGCATCTGAAGACTAACAATGTAATTATCAGATATGTTTGGTGTATCACAATCCAATTTATCAGGAGCATAGAATATAATCCAGGGAGTGGAACATATACATGCAAAGAAAGAATGAGAACAAGAGAGAGAGAGAGAGATAGAAAAAGAGAGAGCACATAGCTCTTGCTGGAGAGAGGGGAACGGAAAAGAGACAATTGCTTTAGAAGCAACTAAACATAAACCTGAATTCTGCTGTGATACAAATTTGTATTGAATATCTGCTTAACTGACATACTCTAATAAAAAATCTTGGATTTATCCAACCCATAAGGAATGTATTCACTTTGCCTGATTTATTTTTCTTTTGTTAATCACTAGGACAATGAAGATACATTTCATTTGTCTTTTTTCCCCTTCAAAAAGCAGCTGGATAGTTTTTTTTTTCCTTTGAAGAAGAAGAAAATATTTCAATATTTCAAGAAGCTTCATTAGTAGTGAGGGTAGGGGATGGAAGGATAGTACTGAAAGTTGAGACAGGATGGTAGAGGGATGGAAGGATAGGTCCTGAGAGGATGATGATGGTCCTATCAGAAGAGGGAAGGGTTTGGAAGGATTGTATTTATTTGCAGTCTTCTGGTCACTAGCACTCTCTGAGATTTCTTGAGGCCACATGAAGGTTTGTGCCTTCAAGGTCACCTAAATCAGTGTGCAATTGGTTATGGAAACTTCTTGGAACTGCGGCAAGGGCTGCATTGTAAACTGGAGTTAGATAGTGTCTTATCCCACCCAGCCCCATTGAGGAAGACTTTCAATTCTAACATAGATTCTTTTACTCTTCTTTCAAACTAATGCTCCTCTCTATCCAAAATAAGGACTCTCAGTCCAAAATGTGGAGTCTACAAAATATAGAGTTCACAACTCAGCCCTTGTAGGAGTTCCAAGAAGATTCCACAACCAATTGCACCCTGAGCCAGGTGGCCCTGAGGGCACAGAATAACCCCCCAAGTAGCCTCAACAGTTCTCAGAGTATATGTCAGGGTTCCACACAACATCAGCAATGTTATCAGAACTCCAAAGAAATGAAAGTCCTTAGAATAAGATTTTATTGAAGACATTGTAATGGCACGGTCTGGAGAAATCCTGAATCTGAAATTCCTGGACTTTCTCCACCCAAGTAAAGTGAAAGTTTCTCCCCATTCATTTCCACATCAGCTTCCCACCAATCCATTCAAAGAGACATCCAAGCTTTCCTTCACGGCTAGTCCCCAACAGGTGCAAACTGACAAGCGAAAACTCTCATGAGGAATTTTGAAGAAGAATGTAAATAAGATAACAGTCTTATTTATAACAGTTAGTTCTCTCAGACTGCGACTCCTGAAGTCTTCAACCTTAGAAAAATATGTGTCAAAACTAAAAGGGCTACAGTAACATTTGCAAAAACATAGAGTAATAAATCCCCAGCATAAAATATTCCTTTTAGGCTTGACAGTATGTGAATGAACAGATAATTGCAAAGAAATATAATCTTTCCACAAACACACACCACCATCCTATCAGAACCTATCCTTCCATCGCCCTAATATCTAGTCTCAACTGACAGTATCTATCCTTCCCTCTCCCTGCCATCAGAACTGATGAAGCTTCTTGGATGAGAAGTGCAAAGTTTTCTTATTCTTCCTCCAAGAGGAAAAAAAGAACAGTCTAGTTGTCTTTTGAAAAAAAAAAAGCACATTTGAGACAGCTATGACCTGGATGGCTGAGAATCTCCACAGATACATTTCATTTAATTTCATTTCAACAACAAACTGCTTCTCCTTCCTCAACTGCATCTATTGTCTTTTTGCCCAGTATCTTCCCCACTACCAGTACATCCACAAATCATTTGCTGCTATAGCAGTCACAAGCACAATGTGTATGGAGGTACATTCGCATCAATCCTGGATATTAAATACAATTTGGGAGATTGGTCAAGTAGATGAATTTGACAGCACCACGATCACAACCACCACTTCAATTCTTATTATGATTTGTAGCAACATTGATGAGTCTCAATAGAATTTTTCTTCTTCTTCTTCAAAATTGCTCCCTTTTCCCAGGAGGTTCTTTAGAAATAAATTCTATTTGAAGAAGGTACACATTGCACTGATTTTTGAACAAGTTCAAAATATTGTTTACTACTTTTCAGTGTCAAGTAGATTCCTATTCTGGGTCAATCAAGCACTGTCTCCTCTATTATCTTAATATGTTCTTCTTGTTAAGTTCCTATCCCATTTCCAGTATATAGACTGGGGTGAATGGGTGACGGAAGAAGAAATAGCATTCCGTATTACCCCAATTTATCTCTTTATCCCGGTTTTGAGCTGACTTTTCCCCTTCTCATCTTCTAGCTTAGATGTGTTCACAGATGTGTTTGTCTTTTAGATCCTCTGAGTTCAAACTGGTTCTAATATATGGGGATTTCCTTTCATCGTATTTCCTCAGCCATAACCTATAAGGTAAGCTGGGCTGAGAGACAGTGACTCTCCGATAGTCAACCAGTGAGCCTCCATCATTAATAATGAGTTTGGGTTTTCATCCCTCCAGTCTGAGTCCAATGCTAGCTGCATGATGGAGAAGTCCACCCTCCGCCAAGAAAATCAGTACCTTTTCTACTGAAGAGATGAATCCTTTTATTTCACCCATCAGGTGGAGACTGAAAATGAGATTTCAACCACTCACAACCATTTTATAAATCAAGATGAAACAGATCAATGAGGTCAATATTGCTTAAGACTCAGCATGCCTTAGCTATGATGGTTATGTATTGGTGTTTGCTTAATCACCATGTCATTTCTCATTGTGTGCTTAACTGAGTGCCATGTCATTTAGTTGTGGACTAATTATCTCCAGTGCATGGGTCTTCCTTTGTTAATGGTGCTCCTAGAAGTGAAAATGGATTCATTTCATTTGATAAGCCAGAGTGGACACTTTGCAAATATATGAGGAAAATTCAGAGAAAACATGGCCATTTTCATTAGAGGGTTTCATGCCTCTCTAGGGAAGTCCCTTGTTTTCCTAAGAAATGTGGGATAGAGCGGTAGCTCCTTCCCCAGGCAGCAGATGGCTTGCTGTGCAGTTCTATGGAAGAAAATACCACAAATATCGGAGGAGGGGAGATTGATGGTGAAAAGGCACCTGAACAGAGGCAGAAAAATAGGTTTTTCATTTGAGTTTGCTCCTTCTAAGCATAAAAGTCTGAACTTTGACATCAGACTCTTGTAGTACACCTTGTTCTCCTGAAATGCTCAAAGTAACTAAAGGGATGTTTTGTACTCATTCAGCTTTTGATGGCAAAAGTAAGCTCTAAATAGCTCATCTATTGTCGGAAGGAAATAAAATTGGTCAACAAGTGACTCAATGCTGGTGCTGGAATAGGCCCAGAATGTTTTCTTTGATAACTTCTGATTTTTGTTCATTTCAGTAAATGAAGGGGAGTGTTTAACTTGACCCTAGAGACACCAAAGATTAGTAAGGATGATCACTAAATAGGCTAGCAGCTACTAAAAGAATGCTTCATTTTCATTATTAAATAATCGAAGATGTTTTCAAGAAGTAAGTAGAAGAAGGAAAAAATGAAGAAGGGAAAGCATTAAATGTTTCCTCAGAACACCAATCCACTCTAAAAATATCAGTTCAGTTTTTCAAGAACTTCAATGGGGAGGAGGAAAACTGATGTACAAACTCCAAATTTTAGCCAACAGCAGGGATTTCTTCTTTTTATTTACTGTAGCAGGAATGAACTTTTTTTTTGAAGTGAGGGCTGCCCTTGGTCTTTGAGTAGAATGCAGGAGACTATATTCCTAGGTAGCTTGCACAGTTTGGGCAAAGAAGTGGCCGAGAGTGGATAGAAAATAGAAAATAGAATAACAGTTGGAAGGGACCTTGGAGGTCTTCTAGTCCAACCCCCTGCTTAGGCAGGAAACCCTACACTACTTCAGACAAATCGTTATTCAATTTCTTCTTAAAAACTTCCAGTGTTGGAGCATTCACAACTTTTGGAGGCAAGTTGCTGGATCATAAATTATATTTGATTTAATGATAATGTAATTAAATGAAATTGATTAAAAAAGAGTAGTGCAATCAGTTTTCTACATACTCAATATTTTCTCCCTTCTGTCACATTAGAAAGTATAATTCAGGAGCAACATTTGGAAGGACTCTAGGGTAAGGGTTGCAGGTTGCATTTCCCTGTTTTAAATAGATGAAGGTGCACATATGCCAAGCAGGATGTAGGGGCAATCTGGCACGGTTTTTCTTTTCACCTAATGAAAGAACCCCAAATTAAAATTGTAATTGCATGCTGTAACAACGATTACCATGCCCCACTGAGAAATTGTACGGAACTGGGAAAGTAATGGGAGACAGGACATAAACAATGAAGAGAGGCTGCAGGTTATCTCAGTGGCAGCTTATCACTCAAGCAGGAACTCAGCCCAGGTGGCAAGAAATCTGGGAAGAAGCATTTCAAATCATTCAGGGGCTTTGCCTGAATGAACTCGTGAGGGTTGGAAATTCCTCTTGCCCTTTCTAAAACTTTGCATTTACCCCAAGATTAGCACTAAGAAAGACCTTTCTCAAGGTAACTCTTGCTTCCCTGATGCTGCCAAGTTGAATGGTGTGTGTGTGTGTGTGTGTGTTGTGTGTGTGTGTGTGTTCAGGATGCAGTTTGCCAGGATTTTAAAAATCACTTTCAAAATGGCCTCCGACCCAAACTGCGTGTAGGTAATACACATTTTTATTTTGCTCTTCTTCCTAAAGAAAGCCTAGAATGGTTGTTCAACAAATCATCTTCAATAAAAGACGTTAAGTAAAGCAATCCAGTTAATATTAAAGGGGTATGATTTGAGGCCTGGGGCTGGTTGTGGCTTCTGCAAGCTTGAACAGAGCTCCCAACTCCCAAAGGTGAACTGAGTTTATAAGGTGACCGAAAAGAAATTATTAAATATATGTCTGAAGACTATAATAACTGTAATAGCTATAGTTAACTCCTTGTATCAAATTCAAATATAAATTAAAATAAGTATAGTGCTTCACCAATTTCCCTGGTGCTACTCCCTTGTTGTCAGGTCCACTATCATATCCTGCCATTCTGTTGGAGAGTGGGGAGGAAGACCTGCTGACATTTTTCGCATGCTTTCGGTTTTGCTGTAACCGGGCTTGGGAATTAGGGAGGGGAGTTGTCTTTGAGATGGAGCAGACTCCTTCCCAACCCTGTTCCATCTTGGTTTCAAGGCTGCCTTGTCCTGAGACTGAACTGTTATCTGCCTTTCATCTCAGCCTACTCAAAACAATCATGCGGCATCACATTGGCTGACAGAAGACTGGTCAGGGGAGTTGGATGTGGGGAAATGAAAAGATTGCTCTGTACTTGCACAGGATCTTCAGAGTCCTCCTACTTCACTGCAACCACTTTTTCTCAACAAAAGTTCTTTTGATTCAATCCAATGGAGTCAAGAGTTACGCTTTCCTGAGGGACCAGCTGGGGCAGGTCCTTACATTTGTTTTGCCTAGTCCTGTCCATACCATACCAGGAAGTACAATCCCTCACCATAATACTCAATGACACTTGAGGGTCCAATGAATGTCTCCTATCACATGTCTTTCTAAAGACAGCTGTTGTGTTGACTCAAGCATGATATGCCCCTGACTGAGAGATTCCTCCTTAAGTTCATTCCATTCACTTATCCTCACAAATGGCTGTACTTTGTGCAATATATTCAAGCAGTCAGTCAAAACACTGAAATGCATAGAATACTTTAAACAAAGTTATGGAAACAAAGTCCTGCCAAGAAAGATTAACAAAAGAAAAATATAGGACATGGTGGGGTAGAGGTGTTACTCTATTTTGAAACATTTAGGAAGATATCTCGGGAATTTAATTGAAATGAAATCTGATAATCCATATACAGTAGAATAAGCCATATATCTGAATATTAACAAAGCTTCCAAATGCCTAAAAAAGAAATTGAGATGTTAGGTATTAATCCATAGCTAGTGAGAAGTAGAAAATATGCAAAGAAAATGAAGGGAACCTTACATGTAGATTATTGTACTCAACACAGATGGACTGAAAATTTATATGAAAAATGTTTGTCTGCAGTGCTACAATCTGTCCTCAAAGCTACATGATTCTTCATGCTTAAATAGTGATTTGCATTGGAAAGAAGGTTAAGAAAGTCTATATTATAATCAAATCATATCAAATTTGTATTCATCACATGCACAGTCACACATGGTACGAAATGCAGTGAAATGTGTATATTAGATGGACACACCATGTACACTTTTAAAAAAAAAATAGAAAAGTATATAGTTTAGAGAGTCTAATCTAGAGATTCTAGCTGAGATGCAAGATTTCTGACATGAAGGAAAAGACCATAGTTTTAAGACATAATCAATCACATTTTTATATTCATACATTTCTCATTTTATTGAGACGCCTATTGTTCAAAATGTTTGCTCAAATGTTCTGAACAAATCAGAAGCCACTTTAGCACAGAATACATAGAAAGATACATATCTTTCTTAACTGGGTCAAGAATGGATTAACATGTCAAAAGAATTCTCTAACCATAACTCTTACTGTGGTGTCTAACTCAGAGGAGTATAGTTTTCACTCCAAACAACCGAAATCAGTCATGCTGTATCATGAAAACTGATAATAATTAACTGCCCTTTCCCAGTTCCAGATAAAGTCCTAGAGTGTGAAAACTGGGCTTCACAAGGAATTTTTTTATAAGTTTTGCCATTGTATTGGTCTTGGTAACTCCCACCTTAAAAAAATATACAGGTGGGACAGGAAGTGACCGTTTGACAGTTTCTTTTGCAGTTGTTGAGAGAACTTAGAAATGGCTTCAGTATGTCTGAACCACTGATGATCATATATAGTTAGCAAACAGGGTAAGTTAAGGTCTTAAGAAAGGATGGCTCTATAGATCCTACCATGTAAAGAGAACCAATGAATTGTTCTTCTTAAAAAATAGAGGATAACATGTGTTTTAATTCAATTTCTGAAAGTGTTCCAAATCAGGCCATTTTGGATCTTACCCAAAATCATGTTGCACCCAAATCCATGATGTTTGGAGTAAAAGCTCCCCAACATGTTCTCATAGTCCTGATTTCTGTCCCTGACTAAGCATGGAACATCTAAGAAAGCCAGAAAAAAAATGCTCTCATAAAAAAACAGGAAAAGAAGCAACACGAGACAGCCATTCCCATTTTACACCAATACTATTGCAACCAATTAAACATATTTGGCTATGAAAGTGATGCGGTGGCCTCACAACCAGGAGGCTGTGAGTTTGATCCTAGGTAGCGACAGATATTTTTCTCTCTCTCTGGGCTCAAAGAGAAAATATCTGCTGTGAACTCTGTGTAAGTGTCAGGAAGAGCATCCGGCTAGTAAATGCTCAGCTCCATTCAGTCACCCCAACTCCATCCCGATGCAAGGGTTTTCAGGATAGTTAAAAGAAAAAAAAATTGTTTCACCATGCAAACCTACAGTGTTTTAACATCCAGTGATAAGGAAAGCATCAACTTACTCTGGTGGTCTTGACTTTATTGCCAGTTGCACACATCCACCCTGAATTGTCAGGTAACGTCTTGCATTCTTCACCCTCTAGGCAGGGCTCCATCTCACACCACCATTTCCCAATGACTATTGAGGCTGAAAGAGAATGGACAGAGCGTTCGTGAATGACCTTGCTGCCTCCATCATTTTATTTTGCCTCATCAAAAAGAAGAACCTTCCCAAACGAACAGAGCTCATTCAGTCCTGCATCAAATCCACATCCTTTAGTGCAGGTCTGGATTGCTCCAGACTGATGATAAGTCATCATTCCCCTAATGGAATTAAAAAGAAGAAGAAGAAGGTGTAAATGAGAACGTCAGAAGAGCAACAGGGTGGAAAAGGAACAAAATCCACCTGAGTAAAAAAAGAAGAGACGTGATAGCTCTTCCATCAAGCAGTGCAATTCAGTTCAGAGGACAACGTGTATATGGATCACACAGGCTTGGCAAACAGATTTATGTTTAGCTTATATACCTTACTGCTGTGAGAAACATCCTGTAGTTCATGAAAAATATCTCCCCCAGGCTCCCATCAATTCAGGAAATCTTTTTCATTCAGGTGAACATCCCTTGCAAGCATTCTACAAGCATCCAAGGAGCTTTTACAAAGTGAAAAGGTTGTCTGCTGAGGATGTTATAATTCTTGGTGAAATGAGCTATGTGAGATGACCTCAAGGGGGAGATAAACATATGTGCCTCTTTGGGTCCTTTGGTATCTACCTTGATTCCACAAATAACACCTCCCAAACTACCAGGTGCCTTGATACTCTAACCAGTGTTACAGAAGATATGCATTGTAGGAAAAAAAAATCAGTTGAAAATTGTATTATTTTATTGCACTGCTTCGGAATAGGAAAATTCACACTCTGATATTACCATATGCAATTCTGGGAGCAATCGAAATATGATAGTGTGGTATGAAAACCATGATACAATTTACAGCTTCTTTTGGGAACTAGATTCATTCTTTGCCAGTATGCTAGTATATTTTTAGCAAACAAAAAGGTGGTGTGTGCGTGTGTGTATGTGTTGTATTCTTTTACAAGAAGTGCATTGACAAGAAATGGTTTTGAGAATTGTGTGTCTAGTGGCCTAAAACTATGCAAGGACTATTTAGATAATAAAGAAATAAAGAAATCCTGGTTCGTTACATATTTAGTTGATACACTGAGGCCTGCTGGATTCCTGTACAGAGGTTGCTGCCCAAACTTCTGCTCCCAATGCAAGGACAATGCCCTTAACTGAAGTCTTGATGTCATCTTCAACTTGTGTGTAGCCCACTGTGCAAACAACTTCTACCCTGCACTCCATTTTTTTCTGGTTCCTTGTAAAAAATACTGTTTTTCAACTTTGGCTGGCAAGAGTGGTATAGCTTAGACTGTCTGCTGTGCAGCATCTCATTTAAAGGCAAGGCATCTGCTTCATCATGTCTATAGATACAGATCCTTGTTCTGCATGGCCCTTCCTTTGCAATTAGTGTGTTACAGGACACTAATGTGAATCAATGTAGAATAGGCTAATTTAAAGAATGCATTCAAAATCCAGGATCCTCAAGGGGCTGAAATTCAGGGCAAGCAATCCCTAGACCTCTTATTGACAATCATAAGGACAGAGGGCCAAAACTGTGCATTCAATCCCCTCCCTCTTTCCCAAAGAAGCCCCCCCCCCTCTTTGACTGGATTCTGTCCATGATTCTTGGGCTTGTTGAAGCTTTCTTAAAAGAACATACAAATGGGACTCTGAGACTGGGATTGCATTCAATCTGTTGGGCTGTTTAGGATAAAATTGACAAGAACTTGCCAGGATTTCTTTTCTAACTTAAGAAAAAAGAAACGGTAAAAACTGGAACGGACTTGTGGAAATCTCCTTGTGTGAATAAGCAACTCTTACACTGAGCAGGAGGTTGGATTGGATGACCTCCAAGTTACTTTCCAATTGAATGCTTTTGTGACTGCTGGATGCTGTTGCTCATGAAAAAAGAAAGCAATTGGAAGTTGCATTCCCAAATGGGGGTGGGAAGGATAAAGAAACAGGAAAATCTACTAACTGGAGGTCATGGTAACTGCTATCAAGACAGAAGGCCTGGTCAGCATTATTGTCAGATCTTGAAAACTAGCCTGTTTTTTCTTAACCTGGCTTCAATTCAGCTGATATCAGCATGGAGGGCAGGCAGTTTAAAGCTGATCAAAGAATATATTTGTCAGCCTCAAGTTTCTGTTTCGTTTCTGCTTAAAATACTATCAGCTGCCATAGTAATGGGGGGAGGGGGATTTGGAGATTATGGGGAGGGAAGAAGGCTGGAGTGAGAAATGCCAAGGTCACGGTTTGAAGAAC
>JANHFJ010003991.1:90310-104461 GCA_032468195.1 Cerberus rynchops
GTTGGGTTTTGGCTTTTGAAGAATATCTCTTTTTTTCTTTTCTAGTATGGTGCCATCATAAAAAAAACCACAGCATTATGAATACAGTAAGTATATGGGTTGCTGGGCTAGGAAGAAGGAAAGGAATACTAAAATGAGGAGCGGAAGAAAGGCTTTTAAATGGGCAAGGAAGGAATTAAATTTTCATGGAAATGGGGTCGGGACTAGGATAGATTTTGAAACAGATTAAAATAAACATGTTATTTTTCAATTTTGAGAAAAGGTGGACATAATGGAGTTTATTTTAAAGTAGTTTAAACTGAGATATTTGTCTGTTCGCCCATGATTCAGGTCCAGGTTTATCATCCTTCTTTGATTTAATCTGTGGATTCAATTTATGAACCCATTATCTAAATTTACAACTAATGTGGTAACTCCTACACAGTTATTAGAATATGTGAGAAAAATACATTTTAGGGGGCTGATCCCAAATTTCAGCAGCTGTATCAAATAAGAGTTCTACAATTCTCAGTAACCATAGCAACACGGAATCACTGCATTTGAAAGAGAAATACCAAATGTGGCTTGACTGAAATGGATGACTTTTAATTTATTATCAATTTGCACAATAACTTTTTAAACTTATGTTCTTCATTTTGAACATATTGCTATATCTATGGCTTCCTGCCTGATTTAACATTTTTTTAAAAAAATGTTGGCAAATCTACAATGTTTAGATCTAGTTTAGTTTAGTTTATTTGCTTACATGTCTTGTATATTTCAGGAGGATGGGAAGTACAGGCTAATGGGGAGAGGGAAAAGACTAAGAAATAATAATACAATTATTTTTCCCTTTCCATCTATTCTATTTTATTAATATGCAATAGGATGAACTGCATCTATTTTAAATGTATTAAATACTGGAATACAGTTAGTCCTCATTTAGTGACCACAACTGGGATCAGCAACTTGATCATTAAGTGAGGTGATCATTAAATGAAACCTAGATTGTGCTTATGATCTAGCTTTCCTTTCTGTTATAGGCCTGCAAAGGTAATAAATGTGAATTTTCTCAAAGATGCTTTTTCAAAACTGGACTGTTTTTTTCCTTGAGGAAGAAGCTTCATCATGATAATTCTCCTTCTTTTCCCTCAAGGAAAAAAACAACAACAGCCCAGTTGCTTTTTGAAAAAGCACCTTTGAGACAATTATGACCAGGATGATTTGAGAATCTCCACAAATGCGAATATTATTTATACATTTTATTTATAAATTTATAATTTATAAATGGTAGAGGGTCTCCTGCCTGAACAAAGGGTTGTACTAGAAGCTCTATTCTGATTGATTGATTTTATTATTTATCTGTAATCTCATTTTACATATGTTCATCTTGCAATTATGATGAATCTACAATGCATTGTGGACAGCACAAAATACAGTACATCCTCTACTTACAACTGGTTGCTTAGTCACCATTTGAAGTTACAACAGAGCCCACAAAAGGTACTTGCAATCCAGTTCTTAAGTTGTGACAGATAGGTCTCTCATGTGACTGCCTTTTGGGTGCTCTGCAACTGGCCTATATTGATGGCTGTTTGCAGTATCTCATAGTCACGTGATTGTGATTTATGACTTTTTGCTGAAAACTGGCATTTTGAAAGGAGAGAAGCAACCTAGAATTAAGGAGGAATTTCCTAATAGTGAGAGAAATTAATCAATAGCTTGCCTTCAGAAGTTGTGGGTGTTCCATCATTGGAGGCTTTCAAAAAGAGACTGACAACCATTTATCTGAAATGGTATGGTGTTTCTTGCTCAAGCGCAAGGTTGGAGTAGAAGAACTCAGAGGTTTCACTTAACAACTACACATTCACTTAACGAACCATGATTATTTGCTTAATGAGGACCCCACAAAAGGTTGTAAAATCAAGTTGATGCCATGATGAATATTATGGACAGACTCTATTATGATCATAGATTAAGGAGTACTCAATCCATATTCCAGAAATAATCCATAATTCCAGACAATAATTCAGACTGTTGTGACTATGGTACAGAAATGGGAAGTGTGCAGGGGTGAAATCTGACCGGTTTTGCTACCAGTTTGGTGCGCGCGTATGTGCACCAAACACGCTGCAGCGCGGCTCTTCAAACTGTTTTTAGAGGCACCAGAGGCAGCGGGGATCGTCAGGAAGGCTCCGTAGATGCTCCAAACAGCTGATTCAGGCAAGTAAGAAAAAGAACGAAGCTCGTATAAGGAAGGATAAGGGCAAGGGTGGGTGGGCATGGCCAATTTCAAATCTCTACTACCGATTTGGGTGATGTGGTGCGATCCGACTGAATTTCAACACTGGAAGTGTGTATTTTCAGGTTTTACAGGAGAGCTTCCTAAAATGATATGCAAAAACATTTCTTGTCTCTCTGCCTAGAACAAACCCCTGCAATCATACAGAATCGTACAGCATAATCCATAATAATCACAAGTCTGAGAAATTTTGTTATGACTAGGTCATGTATCAGAGGCATGTATTCTTGTGGTTTGACAGAAACAATTCTTATCTCTGCTTCAAAGGAACCATGGCAATTGTTCATTTATCTATCTAATTTATATAGCCACCCATACTGTACCTTTTACTCTTGGTATTCCTTTTGATTCTATTAGTTTGTTGCTTATTGTTTGTATGTATATCGAGAGCTTGTGCATTGGAGACAAATTCCTTGTGTCCAATCACACAAAGGCCAATAAAGAATATTGCATTGTATTCTATCACCAAAAGTGACTTTGAGCAGTGTATAACTACTCTAAGTTTGTACTAAACCATGGTACAAAAAATGGCAACAATGAAGATCTGAGGGATGCAATCTTATGGAATTTTATGAATCTACAGGTGGTCTTCAACTTACAACAATTCATTTAGTGATTGTTCAAAGTTACATCACCAAAAGAATTGTCTTATGACCATTTTTCACATTTACGACCACTGCAGTGTCTACATGGTTATGCGATCAAAATTCAGACAGTTGGAAACTGACTCATATTTATGACGGTTACAGTGTCCTGAATTCATGTGATCACTTTTTGGCACCTTCTGACAAGCAAAGTTAATGGGGAAGATTCATTTAACAATTATGGCAAGAAAGATCATAGGCAAAGCTCACTTAACCAATGTGTCATTTAGCAACATAAATTTTGGGCTCCATGGTGGTCGTAAGTTGAGGAGTACCTGTATATGAAACCACTATACATACATAAACTATGCCTACCACCAATGCCGGCATGAAAACTTGGTTTATGAAAGTCATCTCGAGATCTTGGTTGGGCTTTCTGTCTGTATTTCCTCAAAACTGTTTTGAATGCATATGAACTATAAAAAACAAAAATAATCCAGTCTGCATTTATTGCATTCACCATAAACCCAACTATAAAAGGGGGAAAAAATCTACACAAATGAAACAGAGTGTATCACTGCAGGTTGAAGAGGAAAATTCAGATCAACAAAGCATAGCAGGTACTACACACAGCCTCCTGATCTAGTTGTACGTAAATATACATTTCTTCTCAATTCTATCAAGCTTTTAAAGTGGGCATGATCATATTTTAAAGCGAACCAGAGGGAATAAAAAAACATCACTGTTATTTTCTGCATGTATGAAAAACTGGCGATTCTTGTTACCTCACAGAGAGAACCTTTGCAATTGTCAGATATGATAATATAAATTGACTCCTGCTGTCAAAGTGTTTAACCTCGCTAAATACAAGGATTCTTATAAAAACAGGTTACTATAGTTACTACAGTCTGGCTATTTAATTTTTTTTATTTTGGGGGGAAAAATGTAAATGTTTTAGGGACAGCGCTATATAAAAAGCTGAACTGCGTGTTTTTTTTTTAAACTTTAATCCAAGGCACCATATGAACAGCTTTGATTGTAAATCTGCTGATCAAGCCCAGGACATTAAACATAGAAGACGTTAAGGAAACGAGCACAATTCTTCAAGGCAGAAATGAAAACTAACAAGGGTATTACTGTCTTTTGAAAGCTTAAAAAAAGATTAACATTTTTTTCTTGTAATTTTCTATTGAACATCAGCATAATTGTTGATGTGGGGAATGTTCTGTATAAGCCGCTATAATACAAACGTAATCTTTGAAGAATGTCTAAATGTGCAGGCTGTAATGGCTTTCTAATTTTGTGGCTCTGCTTCAGGTTACTTATCCATCCACTGACCTCCTCCCTCGTCCACCCCCCAATTATTCTTATTTTGAATGAGTTAAGCCTCTGTAAAACAAAAAATGTATTTCCATCTTTCAAGCTCTCATCTCACCTCATAATTGGATACACTCCTTGAGGATGTTCTAGCCATGTTACCCTCTTCTTGAACAGGATACAGCTGTTTTAATGATATTCTCTACTACCTCTCTCTCATGTTAATTAAGGAACAACTCTCACGGTCTTGGATAAAATCAGATTCAGAGCCCAGCTTTCTCTATACAATGGATCAACTTCCTTATTATTCAAGTGTGCCATATTTTTCAGAGGCATTTTCTTTGTCAAAGAAACAGGAGGGTTAGCTGAAAATTAGTACTGGGAATCCCTTCATTCTCAGTCCAACCTCTTATTAAAATTCAAAGCGTATGCTATGCCCTATTACCTATGGACAATTGCTTCCCATCCACTGCAAAAATAATGATTTTGACCACCGTTTTCTTCACTGATAGTTCTTTGTTCCTTTCTGGGTATTGTTCAGGATCAAAAACTGCCCATTTCTTGAAGTTGTCATTGAATACTGCTAGGTCCCTTAGGATTAGCTTCTTGAAATGGTTTAGTAACCAGATTCTCTGGGCAAATAACAATGCATATTTAAAAATATAAAGCAGTAAAAAGTACAAAAAATGATGCAATCATAAAAATAGTACAATTCATTCATTATCAACAACTTAATTAAATATTAATTAATAACAATTAAGCAACAAACAAAAAGTAAGAAAATTAAATATATAAAGAGAGAGAGAGAATATAATCCCTATTTAGATCTATGCCTATATGTATAATAGAGCTGTATCTTTTTCCTTCCTTGATTACAATCTGTCTCTGAGCAGCCCTGTTTACCTACCCAGCTCAGGTGGTAATGTGAAGATGCCACGAAGGCAGTAAGTAAGCAACAATTCTTTGCCACTTGCCTTCTCTAAATATCAGAAGGGAAAAAAGATTGCACTGTTTCAGATGACAATAGTATGGCTTGCATTAGTACACACAAATGTAATAAAGAACATTTGTCATGCATCCATGAAAAACTATGCCCAAATATGTCTAAATTCATACAAAAAACAAATTAATGTCTTCTTGTTTTTTCCCCCTAATCTGTAATGAAAAAAAATGATATTGCAATTTACCAAGAGCAAGTTCTATATTTTGCTTAGTGGCCTCTTTCAGCAGAATAATTAAAATTCATCTGCATTTTCTTTCATCTGTGTTCTTGAAGGTTGCCATGTGCTATAGTTGAGACTAGCTAAATTATATGAATCAACTTCCATTCTATTGAATAGAAATCATGAGTATGTCAATAACAATTCAGAAGAACCATTTAATGAAATACTATTAAGACTCAAAAGTTAATAAGTTTGATATTAAATAAATTTGGCATTAGGTGTCACACAACAAGACCAACCAGGGTGAACTTGCAATTCTGATGAAGGGGTAGGGAGGTCTCAGGACCCGGATTGTCCTTTACCATTAAGCTTAATTTTGGTATCAGGGTCCAATGCAACTTTAATTTTTCACCAGGGGCTCCTTTCACCTTCTCTATGAACTTGAGAGGTCATTGTATGAGATCATCATCTCAAAATATGTTATTATAAATACTCATGATGTAGGGAGTGTAATCTTGTCTTTCCAGAGGTCTTAGAAATCAAATCACCCCACCCCAGTTATCAAATCATAACTGAAACAATTTGAGGAAAGCCCACAGGCCTAAAATTAAAGTATTTTGACATGAAAATGTGGCATGTGATGTGATGTCTATGGTTCTCTTAGACTTTATGGAAATTTGAACCTGGTATCTTGATTGCTAGTCCTGCTTGCAATCATCATATCAAGAATCCCCTTCCTTTTACAAAGGCGATTATTTTTTTGTTCAGCATTCAGTGGGGGGAGATGAAAAATGACTTACAACGACTTCCAACATTCCTTTTTTCCCTAGAAACCAATTAGGGTCTCTAATTGTCAACCATGCTGCCCAAGGCAATATCATTTGTCATAGTCCAAGCACTAAAACGTTAGGAATGAATAATTAAGGTTATCATGCATCTTTCACCAAATCAATGAAATTAAACAATAACAACAGATTAGTTACTGTTAAGCAAAGAAACAGTGTCTTAATCATGGAATTAATGACTCCCTTTGTTCTTGAAGGACATTATTCTACAAGCTCAAATAAAGGATGCAAATATTTGTCAGTGATACATTTCTTCCATATGTACCCTCAACGTCAGAGGACTTTAAATGTTCTACAACAGAACTCATTATTGAAAAACATATTGATTCCCATCTAAGAAAAGTTGTTTATCCCTATTCTGTTATTGAATTAATTTACTTAATTCCATGAAGCAGGACTAAGATGATTTAGAGTTTTCAAACAACTAAATATTATTGTCAATGTAGGTGATGAATCACTGTGATATTAGATTCACAAACACAGTGGATGTGAGATATCTATGTTGGTATATATATATATAATTACCTATGAAAAATGCTATTTGAGTTGTTATATATTTATTAGCACAGCTTATTAGATTGTCCTCAAGTATCCATTAAAGTAATTACACAGTAGTTACCATCATACCAATGAAGCATCCTATCCTGCATGGTCTAGTTGACATACATATTTATCACAATACTTAAGAACAATCTGTACAAAGCAATTAATTAAGTGGACTAGTAACAAACACAGACAGATTTTTGTGGGGGTTAGATAGCTTATGTATAGTTGAAGGAAAATGAAAATACAGAAAGTCTGGCAAGCATAAGGGTACCAGCGTGCCTACCATCCTGTCTTACTGTCCCCATTTATCTGTGTTTATATCTATACCTATCTTGTACATGTTTGACAAACAAACAAACAAACAATAAATAAATAAATAAGCCTTCTAAAGCATCTTTTAAAGCTGGAACTGGCTACTTTACTGTGATTAGGGACTGTGTTAATTTTCAGTTATTACTATTATAGGCTGTCAAGGCTGCAAAGAGACAGGATTAAGAGCAAGGCTGAAGTTGGGCCTAGTTTTCAGCTGTTTAGAGGATGTTTTAGGACAATATGTTTAAGCTGATAGAAGATTATCGTAGCCAATATTTTTGTCTCTTCATTATTTACTTAATAATATTGCTGATTCATAATATTTACAAATATATTAATATTATGTATTTATTAATATTTAGTTTAAGCACATAAAAAATCATGCCTCTAAGATTTGCTATGAAATTTCAGAAGCATGATTTTGAGAGTTTTAAAAATTGAGTTGGGGAACTATATGGCACTTGTGGATTGCAAGTTATTCTATAGAATATTCTTATAGAGGGAAAGCTTTCTCAACTGTCCCTCAGGGTTGCAAATTGAGAAGAAAAAAAAGTAATTGGTTCTGTACTGGGGATTTGAGTGCAAAATTACACTCGGGAGTGTTTGTTGAACTATGGAACATCTTGATGATAGATCCAGAAAAAAAAAACCTGGAACAGGTCAAGCCCTGGCATTCACAACATGGCATGTCTCCAAGATTTCTGTGACATATTTCAGGCCAGCCATGAATAAAGAAATGCTAAATAAGTTGCTAGGTGTCATGCAGCATGGCTGCACTTTTCCCTCAGAGTTTGCCCGCCACTCAAAGAAAAGTGTCATTTTGTGCTGTAGTTACTGTGATGTTCTATGTTAATGAATTCACCAGGACCTTGTTCTATTTATCCAGTCATTTAGCTTTCTTTCATGCCCAGTCCAAGTCTCTAAAGGGCACTGCCAATTTAAAAGAACTCACGTTAAAATATGCACATTAGTGCTGTTTTAGGAATAAAATCCTTTTTATTCTGCCCCCAATTATGGTATCTTGAATTTCATTACAGCAGGAAAGGTTAGAAACTTTTATCAAGCAGTCATTCACAGGGATTTATCTGAGTCTAAAATATAATTAATCATCTTTTGTCATGTCTATATTATTCTCCAGTAGTCTCTGGAGCCAATCACCTTTTATTTCTTCTTCATTTGTATTCCTCTGACCTTCCTTTTGTCTCTGATACCAGAGACCTCAGGTAAATTCCAGCTGACTGCTCCGGAAGAACTGGATATTGTTAAACCATTTGTCAGCCACATTATCAGCTCACAAACACACAATCTCTCTGCAAATGTTTAGCATTTCCCCCATACAGTGCAATACTGCAAGTATTACCCATGGATGGCATCTGCCAATGTTGACAAAAATGAAAAATTTGACACTATTGAAAATAATAAAGCAGTCCTAGAAAGATTATTTCTCTGGAGCCTAAGGTATCCACAAATATGATTTGCATTTTGTGCCTACAGCTGTTTCAACATGACTTGTTTGCTGTGCTTCATTTAAATGATTTGATTTGTCAGATTTCAGGAGTGCTACAAGTTCTCCAATGGTACGTCACAGGTATCCAAGTCAGGGTACATCAGATGTTCATAACTGTGTATATAGATACTCACAAGATCTGAGCAATTTTTGAAAGATCATTAGGGATACACTTAACAGCAAGAGCATGAGTTAGACAGAGTATGAAAAATATATGAATTTAAAGACTGCTCAATTTTTAAAGATCAACAGAATAGAAAGCCCCTTATTTGGAAATGCCATCTTGCAGATTCTTTTCCTTCTTTATTGCAATTACAAAAGCTTGAGAATCCTATTACCATCAATCTGAAACTAATTTAAGTGAATGAAGATTTAATACCTATGCTTGGTTTTTTTTTAATGTTCACTTAGAAAGAAGTATTTTCAACAGAGAGGATAAATATTCAGGCAGACTGTTGAGTCAAACTTTTCCAAGTTCTTTTTACATAGATTTTTTTAGGAAGATCTTATTTATTGGTTCTGGAATCTGTTTTTCAAACACACCAAACCATCAAACTGAACAAAAATGATGTAACCTGTATCCCAGTTGATTTATTAAATTTTACATACTGGATTTTAACTCAATTAATCCTCAAAACAAGTTTATAACTAATCTACAATTTTTTCCCCCAGATCATTGTGGATTTTAGCAGTGCAATCCAAAACATGGCTATTTCAAGCAGATCTTCTAAAATTACCCAAGCCTATAATTGTTTTTTTTTTTTTGCCTATAATTGATTTTTAATGGTCATATTGATTCATTTAGTTGGATACAGAGAAGATTTTTTTTAAAAATACAGTGGATACATCCTGGAGAAGATTTATATACAGTAAGTAGTTATACTTTAGTTGCTCTTTAAAAGGCCAGATTCTGAAGATGAAACTCAAATACTTTGGCCACTAATGAGAAAGAAGGAGTCACTGGAGAAGGGCCTAATGCTGGGAATGAATGAGGGCAAAAGAAGAAGGGGATGGCAGAGAAAGAAGATGGCTGGATGGAGTCACTGAAGAAGTTGGTGTAAGCTTAAATAGACTCTGGGGGGGTGGTAGAGGACAGGAAGGCCTGGAGAAACATTGTCCATGGGGTCCCAATGGGTTGGACACAACTTCACAACTAACAACAACAAAAGTAGTTACTAAGAGTTGACACTGACTTGATGGCATGTAATCATCATCATAACCAACTGGGTTTTTTTTAGATGAATTCTGAAAGGCAGAACTCTTTATCATCTTTATCTCTTTCATAGTTATATTCAACTATTGTCAAGACAGACTTTCAGTTCTGCCTAACCAGAGTGTCTACTGGCATTAAGCAAGGCAGGTTCAAGATGGATTGCCCTAAGCATACTTCTCAATAGTCTTCCAGTGATCTTCATTTTCAATAGTAAATGCATTTAGGTTAAGAGCCCTGGTTGTGCAGTGATTACAATACCCTATTGCAGGCTAATTCTGCCTATAGCCTGGAGTTCAATTGTGATATGGCTCAAGGTTGACTTAACCTTCCCTCCTTCCAAGGTTGGTAAAATGAGGACCCAGATTGTTACTAATATTGTAAATCACTGCTCAGAGAGCCCTGTAAAGCACTATGGGGAAGTATATCAGTCTAAGTACTATTGCTATTGTTATTTTTTCCAGTGAAATTGTCATGTGTATTAGTATTCTTTTATAAAATGACAAATAATGCTAGTTGAGACTCTTTGGTTTGATATATTCTTGTCAAAAGAAACAGTCAATATTTCAGGTTCTGAAAAATCACTTATTAAGAAGTTCTGATTCTAATTAATAAATCCTGTCTTTTAAGTTCCAGAAAAGGTTATCGGAAAGAGAAACCCCATTTATATTTAAATTAAAGTAGAAATGCTGAAAAAGCAAAGTAGCTCCTAAGACCTAATAAATCATGATTCATATTAGATTATATCAGGCTTCTCTGATTTATAAGATATATTTAAATACCCCCCTTCCACCTCAAAAAAACCTAAGACTCCTGTTGGTGGAAAGCCTTTTATACTCTTACTTGATAGTGTATTTTTTTTTCAAAGAGTAACTGTCTCAGAATTTATAACACCTTTCTGCTTTAGTTTACTTTGTATAAAATAGCACCAAGCTGAATTTTACAAATAAATAAATAAATAATGCAAGACTTTTCACCTCTAGAATTGGCTTCCCTTAAAGTTGGAGCTTCTCTCTATTCCTTAGTATCCCAGGGAGATCACAAAAAATTGCTTCAACTCTACATGTAAGAAATCATATAAAAACCCAGCACAAGATAATATAAGAAATATTTTCTGGTAGGACTAATAAGTCCATTAAAATGTGAACTTTATGTTTAGAAAAATTTAGTCTTGCAGACTTTAAAATATTTTTTAAAAATAAAGGAAAAAATGGTTCACATAGTCAGTTATTCCAGAGAAAAATCTACACAAATGGTCATAACAATAGCAGGGGAAACAAAGTAAAGACATTTCCACATTACAGGCTGTAAATTGTGCAGTGTTTGTTAGTATTTATTAACACTAACAATCTATATTTCTTGATGTAATCTCAAATTTTACCACCAGTCAGCTTAGAAAGAGTATATAGGTTGGTCTGCAATGGTTAGCACAATCTTGCTGGTCTTATCTGCTAAATTGCTTTGAAGCAAAGTTTCTCTGTGTCCTTGATCATGTTTGAAAAGTATTTGTCTGCAGCTTCCAAATAAGATGATCATTGACTCTGTAGCTTTCAAATATCTTAAGGTATAGTTTTCTTTTAATAGCCACCTTCTTTGCTTGATGCCATTTTCCAGGCTGCTGATGGATGGTGGAACTTGGAAACTAGAGCAACATTAATTTATCAAATGGATCCCTCCACAAAGAATTTAACTTGATTAAAGGAGAACACATAGACACATACACATACCCTCACGTACAAGGTTGCGGGCTTTAATAGCAAGGCCTAATAGTGAAAATCTAAATGTTACTGCTTGATAGCATCACACTGCATTCAGAGATCCTTTCTTGAGGGAAAGTATGACAGGAATGAAGTAAGAATTATTACCTTAGCATTAAGTGTAGTTCAGTTGCTAAGTTGTGTTCGATTCTTCATGGCTCCATAGACCATAGCACGCCAGGCCACCCTATCCTCCACTATCTCACAGAGTTTGTTCAAATTCATATTCATTGTCTCAATGGCACCATCTAATGAAGCACTGAAAGTAACAGTGGCTATACTGGTCACAAGGAAACCACCTGCCCCATTTTTAGAAGAAATAGCTTTATTGAACTAATGGAAAGATCAGAAAACAGTTGCCAGAAAAGAATATTGCTGGGAGAAGGGGAGGAATGAATAATACATTTGTAACAGGTTAATGCACTCCCATTTTAGGGATTTTAACCAGTGTTTTTGGAAAATAAAAAGCATGCATTGAAATTAAGAAGATGTAAAACCAAGACACCTCAACCTTGCAGAGTTTTCCAAAGTGTATAAATTCTTACTCTGTTCTGCTTGAAAGAAAGTTTGAAATATTAACCATGCTGTACCTTGAACAGAATACTTTATTGTTTGATTTATTTGTTGATACGTTACATTTATATTCCTCAGGAATTCAAGGTGCTGTTTGTACTCAGTTCTCCATTCTTCATTTTATCCTAATAACAAACCTGTACAATAAGTTACTAAAAGGGAGATTGCACTACAAAGGCTCCCTTCTGGTGACATCTTATTTATTTGTTTGTTGTTTCCTCTTTAACAACCTTGATTATTTCTTACAAACATCAGCCAAAGGAAACATTATTAGCTATCTTGATATCCATTTCAAATTGTAAATCTAGGATGTATTATATGATAAATTTAGGAATGTATGTATGAAGTGGCTAATCAAGGAGAACACATAAATATTCTGCATATTAAATGGCACCAGATTTCTGCTTTCCTTTTTTGTAATCAACAAGAACTGTAACACCTTTTTTAAAATTTCATAAACCTAAGCTGAGGGGGCTCAAAAATTTTGAAAAGCCACAAAATGCTCTGAAAGGTTTTTTTCTTCCTTGTACATTCCAAAAAATATTCCATATTTTTGTGACTGCTCTCTTTTAATTGGATAGAAAATAATTTCTTTTTTTTTATTATTGAGGTTGTTCAGAAGAGAAGTAAATAAAAGTAATGCTTCCTAGATGAAGTGGAGTGGAAATCTTAATGCCCTGCCTTTATCTTCATTTTTCAGATAAAATGTTCCAGCTTTCAATTGTTCAATCATATTCCAAGGAAAATCATCATACTATTAACTCTTACCATGTGCCTTGTTTGGGTTGAGAAGCATAGATATAGGATAAATAAATATCACCTGCTCCCTTTTATTGAGATACAGTATTTGTATTTGGTTTTTTCTGTTTTTAATTGTACTCTGTCCAGTACCATGGACAGAATGGGATGTGTGCTTTCTAAATTTGATAAATAAATAATAGCCATAAATAACATGTGCATCTGTGCATGAACACTCCCCTCCTCCACAACAGTCTTATAATCATAAGGTAAGCTTAGTACAATCATTACCAATGTTCTTTTTGCCTCTGAGTCTGTAACAAGATGAAATTTCATCTGCTTCCAGGGAAAGTCATACCAACAGCGCATAGACATAAGTTGCCTAAGATAGGAAATCAATGAATTTTATAAGCCTCCCTTGTTCTGGCTTGGTCCCTTCCTAAATTTTGTGATGAGTAAGCGGTTAACATGCTGTAGCTTCTCTAATAAATCGCAGTTAGGCCTCATGGGAAGAAGAATCTGGCAATAGAGAACTTTGCAGATGAAACTCTCAATGAGGACTGAAAAAAATCACAGTTCTATGTTTAGACTGCAAGCAACGGGCTAGACGGGTTCATCTTTAGGACAAATATATAATTGGCTTGAGATACTTGATTGGGCCATGGCAAGGAGTAGCAAGTGAGATCTGGCAAACATGGAGAAGGTTATAGAATCATAGGTCAAGGGCCTAAATGAGAGACCCCCAAGCAGGGGGAAAAAACATGGCTATGCTAACCTACAGTAGCTTAGCTGCTTTTAAAGAAGAAATTCATATCCCACATGGGGAGAGCAATGACAGAGTTTTAGAGTACAATTCACTTTTTATTAATTCTCCCAAACTAAAAAGCTCAAGGTGGTCAACTCTTGATTCGTTACAGGTAAATCAGAAATGCAGAATGTAACCCCAAAGAAGGCCTGAAATAGGAACAACCAGCTGATAGATAAGCATCTTTTACACTGTCTCCTGAGAAGAGAAGACACTTAATTTTTCTGGTAACTAACCATCACTTGAGACTGCAGAGCTTTCAAGCCAAGATCAGAGGGATAGGCCTAAGAAGAATGGTCAAAGAGCATGGTCAAAATAGAAGGAGACAATAGATGAATTCCCTGCTAGGGTAAAGACCCTGACAGCACTACAAGGGACAACCCAACTAAGGGTCACAACTGACCTTTGCAACATGGAAAGGGTTACTAGGTAGGGTTCAGTGGTGAAATTCAATTTTTTTACTACCAGTTCTGTGGGCATGGCCACAGGATTAAACATCACCAAGCACAGAAT
>JANHFJ010003995.1:51099-61902 GCA_032468195.1 Cerberus rynchops
TTAATAACAATTTGTGCTTTTTGTTGTTGATATATAGCTTTAAGGGAAGATAAAAATTTATTCCCAAAATTCATCTTGTCCACCAGTTTAAATAAAAATTGCCAATTCAATTGATCAAATGCCTTTTCGGCATCTAAAAATATCAGAGCTGCAGGAATTTGGTTGTTTTTATCCAAATATTCTATATATAGAATATATAAATAATCTTGTCCCCAGGAAGCTGTATTGTGGAAGCCAAATTGACACGGTAGCATATTTACCAGAGAAGGTAATCTAGGACCCAAACAATCATCCAGCACAGCTTGCCTCAGTTCTATGGAGGTTCCATCAGATAATATAACATGCATAAGATTGCACATTTCATTTTCCTTGTAAATATCTTAGTAATATAACTGGCAGAGCACTACCCTTCTCCCACACAAATTCTGAATTCATCTTCATTTGAAACTCATTTCCATAAAAATGTCACCCTGATTGCTTCAAGTACAATGTAAAGCATTAGTATTTTGAAACGAAAGAACACAAATTGAAGGGGTCAGATGAAAAGCACGTTCCTCTCATGGTGAGAACGGATATAGAAATAGTTTCATAATGAAATTCCTAAAGTGGGACTCCTTAATATTGCTTTTTCATAACGCTTCTACAAGCAGATAAGCTGATTCTGTCGCACTGAACCAATTTCAGCATTTTGGAGAAAAATAAACTTTACCTGCAAATTTTATGGAATGCCATAGATCACCAGGTGGAGGTCCATGGCTTCACCTCAATCAGTACCAAGGAAGGCCCTTTCTTCAGCTCCCGCCATCTCCTTTTCTTTCATCTTCTGGAGGAATGAAAATGCTGCTGGAGGCAATGGTAGCACACAACTTCCCTTTTCAAAAAGTAAGAGATAGAATATAGCTGGAGAAGGGTGATGATGGAGTGGGGAAAGTGCAAGAGGAAACCAAACACTATGAGTGGAAAGAAGGAAAAAAGAGGGACAGAGTAGAAAAAAAAACCAAGCCAGGAAAAAAACTGAGAGGGAAGAAAATGGAAGTGGGAGGATTAAATGGAATCGTCCACTGTATGTTGTAGACTCCTGAGCAAGGTTTTTGCCTGGTTTCAAGCTCACAGACTGCTTATCACAGATAGTTAAACTCAACAGAAAAGGTATTATTGTAGATTGCTTTATTCTTCAGGTATTCTCAATCAACAACTTACAGTTACTTAAAGGATTCTTCTGAGGTGTATAAAGTCTGTTCCTTTTTGTGTAGGTGAAAAGAGGAACTTTTCATGCCATGTTGAGAGAGCAAAATGGCTCCTGCCTTGAGGGGACAAGGCTCCGGCAAGACTACAATTTGAAAAACCCCGCTGGCCAATTAAAAACACCAATGCAATCACATGGCATAAAACTACATTTCCCAGAAGTCAATCCTTTAAGGGGATAGTTCTTAATTGCTAAACTATTTACCCCAATCAGCACACCTGGAGTCCGCTTGAGGCCAGTAGCACCAGTGAAATTGTTGAAAGATGGGTAGAACAAGTCCACTCCTCCCACATTCCAACTTCTACCTGGACAGTTGATTTTCCCTGCCAGGTTTAGGCAAACAAGCTACAGGAATGGTGGATTATTTGGTGAGAGAGCAAAAAAAAAAAAAAAACATGAAAAATGTCCCAAATCTTGAAAACTGCTATGCCAAAAGCCCAAGATCTTTCAAGACCTCTGCCACTTCTAATGTTGACTTTTGTTAATGAATTTTTGTCTAATTTTGAGGATCCAGAGATGTTGTAGGGTCCTGCCACTCACATGCACTACACAACTATCTCTTGATTCAGTCGAGAGTTAACATTTATGCAACATGGTAGAACTGTTGTCCACAAGACCAAAAGCAGGTGGAGAAGCTGGGCAGAGGGGGAAAAGTATGAGCCCTCTTCCAGCATGTTTGGACTGAGAAATAGGGATTTGAGGATCTGAGATTGTTTCCAGTCAATTTACATTATATTTAAACAGCAGTCCTGGCTGGACTGGTATAGCAATCTCTTTTACCTGTAACTCTTCTCCCACCTGAAAGAAGGGAGGTGAGGCATTTGTCTCACTGGGCTATGGTTGACTGTTCTTTTTACAAAACAGAGAAGAAAAAACTACAGAAAAATGAGATAGGCACATGGTGGGAGTAACTCTTCTCTCTTGAAATGGAAGAAGTAGGCTCTGGTCATCAATCAATCAGTATGATTAACTGTATTGAATCAATGTTTTTACAAATTTATAAAATCATAAAAGTCAGTGGCTTTCTTTCAAATACAGTGAGATCTCAGTAGGTGCTGTACCTCTTGAACTTCTCATTGTTTGGAGAAACAGAATAAGTGTGGGAAGCTCAATATCTTTATTTCAAGACAAACTATAAGTTGCTGTTTATGTTCCAACAGCTTAATTAATATTTCAAGGGAAGGTTGTTTGGTGATCATTTTTCATCATGTTTCCTATAGTGGTGGACCAGTTCCACCCGTTACCCAAAATGACAATCCTCTAAGATAGATTGGATTGTGATGGAGTGACTGGACCAAAAATCACCCAGTGAACTTACATGCTGAAGGTGGACTACAACACCACAACTATGAAGGAAGACTTTATGAATAACCAAGATGAAGCAGCAGGTACCTCAGACTACAATTGCTAATTAGCTAGGAACAGTGGGCTTAACTTTCTTGGCTTTCAAATCTGGGTGTAAAGTTGAAAAGTAAGTAATTAATTGATGCTCTATGAAAGCCAGTTCTGCACCCAACAAGTGGAGAAGGGAGTAAAAAAGGAAAAGTGCCCTTCGGGGCAGGCCCACAGCCTCTGTTGATGTAATGACCAGGAGGGATTAGGCAAAGAGATGCTGCCCAGGGAATGGTCAGATAAAAAACAACATAGCCCACAGCTGCATAGTGGGCAGAGCAAGAACCACAGGAGACCTTCCAAGTTATTGGGCTATAAACATGATAGCAGGAGAATGATACCTTCAGGATTGCAAGATTCTCTTAATATAGCTTCACAATAAAGTAGAATTAACTTACCTAGTCATGTTTCCTGTCTGGTTTACCTGGTATGGCTGACAGCTGTTATGGTTGTTGTTATGGTGAAGAGGTTTCTAGATTTTTGTGGAGATGAAGTTGGGCTGAGTTGTGGGGATCTAGGTCTGCCCCTGGTCTAGTTTGGACACTATCTTCTGTTATGGCCAAGCCCCAAACAACGTGGCGTAGGAGTCCTTTTATTTTAGAAAATCCCTGTACCTTCCTAATGTGCTTCTGGGGTGGTGAATTGCATGCGTTGCTTCTTACTCAGGCCTCTAACTAAAGAATTAATTATTTAATAAAAGGAATCATTGCCAGATGAATTGAATGCTAAACAAAAGTAGTTGCATTAAAGGCTGCAGTAAGGATTAGTTGGCAATTTCATTTAGCACTTGCATTTGGGCATTTGGAGAATTCCAAATCCTTTTACTTACAATTTACTTTACATCTTTATCCCCATCCACAAGAATCTATTTCCTGTTGTTGAATTGGTGGTAAATTATTTGTTTCAAAATGTAACAATCATTCAGTGTGGGGAACCCTAAGCAACCCTAAGACTATGATTCAAAATCCCACTTGGCCACGAGTCTAAAGTTAGATGTTCTTTGCTGAATCACTGCTTCTACCTCCATTGATTTTATGGGGTGGATATCAGACTAGAAAAAGAGGGAGCACTTTCTATGCAACTTTGTTTGTTTGTAATGCAATCAAGTCTTTTTTAAAAAATGAGGGGTTTAAATATTGCCTCGAACTCTTTTTCACTTGCCCCCACAAATAGCGTGCCATCTTAATGAGATCTTCCAAGTAATAGAAGAAAGTAGAAGCACAAGGATTAATTTTTAAAAAATTACCCTGCAATTTGATGGATGAGAACTGACCATAAAAGAGCAAGTACAATGGCAGAGGACATTTGCATTCCTCTTACTACATCTGGCAAAAGAGTGTTACAAAATTAGAAGATTGTCATCCTTTTCTATTTGCCTCAGCTATCCAGCCTTGGGCAATATGACCGAGCTTCTCCAAAAACAAACCTACAAATCTACAAACTTTCACATAAGAAAATGATCTAACGCATTCTTATCACATGACTTGTAAAAACTAAACGGTGCTGGTGAATGAAATATATGTTTTCAAAATTGAACTCTAGTTCCAATACATTTTATTGCAACTGTAGCCATTTTGTTTACAAGAAGACATGTTTTTTTTTTAACAGCGGCTTAAACATACCTATTTATGGTACCCTTTTTGATATTGCCAGAACTTCAGTTACTCAGTTCTCTTCCGCCACTCTTGAAATGTAAACTATTAATGACACTTTTCAGTTGAATTGTATTACGAAATTCTAAGCACGATAAAGCCACCCCATCCAGAAGTAAAAGGCTCTGGCCATTTAAAGTCCCTTAGTTTTATAAGATGTTTTGCTTGACTATATTTGGCTAGGTCCATAGATTTCACTGTATAAATTCTCCAAGCTGTATACCCATCTTTCAGAATCTAGGCTGCATGAGAGATTTGTTCCCTTGTTAAGAAATCAAATGCTGTATTGCTAGAAATGCTAAGATATCTTAGAATACATGCTGTTGTGACAAGTTTTCCTTTGATCATTTTTATTTCTCCTTTTTGGCAAAACTGAAGGCAAATGAAAGGCTGATGTAAGGTTTTAAAGTATGAAACATTCCTACAAGGAACTGAATGAAATCATAACAAGAAAAACATATCCAGTGAAGAGCCTCTTATTTGGCACAAATATTATTTTATTATAGTAGATTCTTCGGGAGCTATCTTTGTTCTTTGCTAAAAAGGGACATTTTATATCACCAAATCTTACAAGTTTTTAAAAACACACTTCCCAGAGTATAATATATTCAACTGGATTTCACTTGTAAAAATCTTAGGTTGCATTTGTGTTATACATACCAAGTTTTCAAAAATGTTGAAATGACTTTTCTCTCAAGCAACTCAGATCTTTGATCAGCTCTATACACATGTATTTTCCTTTTTATTATTATATGGAACATCTTTTGTGATTTTATAAGGTTGTATAAGTAATCATGAAACATGAACTGGCCAAGAGACTCACAGAACTTTATTTTTATTTATCTGTTTGGCTTCTGAAGTGGCAGTCTTGCATCAGCATGGTTGGCTATACATTCTTTGCACTTTTCGGTTTCTCTAATCCACGGCTTACCAAAAGAAAGTGAAGACACTGAGACATTTGCGTGTTTTAAGCCTGTGGAAAAACAGTCTGATCTCAAAGGGGTCCTCTATTCTTTCTCTTTTATTTCAGGCTTTTGAATGGAGGCAGACTACTTGCAACTCTGAAGCCTGGTTCGGTAATAGTTGTCATCTGACAGAAGGTGAATGAAAGTGTCACTATGGGAGAATTTCTGGTGTCTGCTCCATCGAGAATGTTCATTTCCATTCCCCAGAAGGTGTGCTGGCTTATCATGGGAACTGCTGCCTTTCTGATCCCCTGCACTGAGCTCCATCAATTCCAACTCATGCTTGGCAGCTGTCTCTAGTACTCTCTGCTTGTTGTAGTATCTCACAAAGTTGTTAATGATGGGGTGGATGGGCAAGGCAATGGCTATGACCCCACAAAGAAAACTGATAGCAGCATTGAGTTTCCCCAGCATTGTCTTTGGGTAGATGTCTCCGTAACCCACGGTGGTCATGGTGATGATTGCCCACCAAAAGGACTGAGGGATGCTCTTAAACAACGTTTCAGAATGACTTTGCTCCACGGTGTAACCCAGGGCAGAAAACACAAAGATCCCAACTGCTAGATACATCAGGAGAAGCCCCAGTTCCTTAAAGCTCCTCTTAAGTGCATAGGTCAGTGTCTGTAGTCCTGAGGAGTGGCGTGCCAGTTTGAAAATTCTGGCCACCCTCATGATCCGAAGTGCTTGGACAGCTTGCTGTACATTGGTTAATTCCATCAATCTGGTGCCCAAATGAGTCAGGATGAGGCTGATGTAGAAAGGAAGGATTGCAAAAATGTCGATGATGTTCATGAAAGAAAGAGCAAAGTGCAACTTGTTAGGGGAAGAGATTAGCCTGAGGACATACTCAAGAGTAAACCAGACAATACAAGTGGTTTCGATCTTATCAAGAACTGGGTGCTCTACAAATTTACCTTCAGAGTCCAGCACCTGCAGTTCCGGGATGGTTCCCACACACATCACTACAGATGAGGTAAGGATTAGTAGAAAAGATGTGATGGCTATAACCCGAGCCGGGTAGGATGATTCAGGTTTTTCCAGGAATTTCCAGATACATTTTTTGCACTTTGTCCAGCTGTTTTCGGAGGAGTCCATTCCCAAGTCATCCAAGATCAACTGAACCCGACGGGCAATCTCTTCAAGTTCTTCCTTTTTTTCACTCAGATGTGCTTTGCAGCAATCATCCAAGAATTTCAGGTCCACTTTCCAAAATTCCATTTCATTTTTGAAACAAATGGGACAGATGCCTTTCTTCATGTGAACCTCCCCGAAATCATAAACCTCAATAATGCATTTAAAAGCATCTGGATCTCTGTCAAAGTAAAACTCTCTTATCCCAGGATCGTAGTCATCACAAAGTGAGAAAATCGTATCGTAACCTCCTGATAAACAGTTCACCAGTTCTGCTAGCCTTGTGTCGGGATACTGGTTCAGGTGGTCTCCATACAGCACCTGCCTTACGCCTCCAACATTCACAATAATCTCCATCTCTTCACTGTTTTCTGACCTGTCACTGTCCAGTTCTTGCAAACTAACATCCTCGGTCATTTTTAAAATTTCTTGCAGCTGTGTGTTTCCAACAGCTTCTTCCCTTGGACGAACCTTGAGTAATTTTGCAAAAAGCCCACACTCGCTGCGTTTTAGCCAATCTGAAATCCAATGACTTTCAGCAGGGCTAAGAAAAGGGGACCCAAATCAATCTGCAGGTTGCGAAGCCTTGCGAAGTGTGCAACAAGCTTCGGCAGAGAGAGAGAGAGAGACAAATCATCTGGCTGCTTGTGAGTCAGAGCACATTCGTTTGAATTGTCCTGACAAATTTCAACGCAGAGAAAGAAATGCTTAAGGAAACTCACCCAATGCTGGGAAATTGCTCTGTCTTTTTCCAAAGTGGCATGGATTCCCCCATCAGAAGCAGATCACCCCTAGAGAATATGCTGTATTCCTGAAGAACAAAAAGTACCCACACAGGACAGCTCTGGCAGAGAGAGAGAGAGAAAGAGGAAAACAACCTCAAGTTCCACTGGCAGCTTTTGCAATCTTGTGGCTTTTCCCAGCTTCCAAGGGGAAACCTTTTGCATTCCTTTTGCAATGAAGGACTTTGGGTGTTTTTCACCATCTGCTCCAGGCAAGGTCTAGCAAGGTGCCAAGGAGAAAAGTTGTGCTTGTTTTCCCTTCTGCTGTTTTTAAGCACAATAGGAATCCCAGGCTGATGTGAAGTGCTTTCCAAAGAGCATCCTCTTCTGGTGGAATAAAGCAAGAACATGTTTTTGTACTGCAAGTTAAAAGCATAGACAGCAGAGTTTTCTTCTCCACGATCTCTTCTTTCAAGCTCTGTGGAAAAACACAATCGGATCTGGCTGATATCCGGACAAATTGAAGGGTCTTAAATGACTGGCAATTATCTCTGAGGCTGGAAGAAACTAAAGCTGGAGAAGAAAGAAAGAAAAACATTACTGTTTATTATAGGTGACATAATGGGGAGGGGGGTTAATGTGCTTTCCCCAGTGCTGGTACAATGACTATCTTAAGCAAGGGAGCAGACTATTTCCCATGTCCTGGAGTGAGCAAAACAATCACCTACCAATCCTAACTTCAGTTCCTCTCATCCACGATCTAATTCTCTTATGTTGATTTTACTGCCTTGATGAACTAATTTGCAATACCTTAATTAAATGGGCAATTTCATTTGTTTTTACTTGTGCAGTTAGAATTGACAGATCCCAAGACGACACTCTTGGCTAATCTTGGAATCATTGTCGAATGGAGAGGAGTTATTTAAAACCCACAAACTATCATTCCACTGCAGGAGGCTACACTTACCATGTATGACACAATTTTAATGTATTATGTTCTCCAGGTGAGTTCACACATCCCTTGCAGCACGTTTGAACAGTTTATTTTCTGGTTCTAATAAATCTGTTTTTGCTAAACATCCCTATAACTGATGAAGTGGATTACAGTTCATGAAAATGCATGCCTTTTAATAAAAATAACGTGTATCAGAAAAAGGCGCTACCAGACTTCTGATTTTTGCTACTCAAAATTTGTTTTGGGTAGCTAATTCAAAGAACATGATGCTTTCTTGGCTATCTTGTTTATATCCAATAAACCCTAATGTAACTTATGTGTGCATGCATACAAACTGATCTGTAGCTCAATTAAGAGTAATTAGTGATAACATTTGTGCACTTAAATATGCCTTTAAAATGAAATCTCAACAATGACATTGATTGAGAAAATGAAAAATTTAAGAGCTCATTAAATTGCAATGGTGTTTACCTCCAGATATACTATATGTGGTTTGTTAACAGCAATTAATGTCTACGCATTTTATATAGACTATTGCATTGTACCATTTTCAAAAAATTAAAACAAACTAAAGCTTCGCACAATGTGAGATCTCCCATTATGGCATCCTTGTACAGACATCTGGCTGAGACAGTAGCAAGAGGAAGGAAGACTTCAAAAGTGTTTGGGTATGCTTACAAAACTGGTTTTCTATGAAATAATGTGTTGTAACACCGAATCAAGGTTTCCTCCACATGCCTCTCAAAAGGGAAGCAATGGATAAGGAGTTTTATTATGAATTCCCATTATTATAGAAGATAAGTGTAAAGTGGTCCAGAGAAGCACCATCATAGTAATATATGAATGAAGCTGTGTTTTAGCAAAGGATAATTTTAGGAGCTGGTTGGCTTAGACTGTGATAAGTCTCTGTACATGTTTCTCATGTAGTTGTTATGTTCCCTGCCTGATAATACAGGAAATGCTGTCTGTTTTCAACTCTGAGAGTTGGAAGAGTCTCTAAGAATTATCAAAAGGGACACAAATTTAGTCTAGAACTAGAGATTGTTTTCCCTTGTAAAATCCTTCAGTCAGTGAAGACTGAATTTATTCCAAAATGCTCTTCAGGAACCAGGGAGATCATTATGTGATTAGGTAGAAGAATGATATTATTTTCGTCCTCAAATGTTGATAGATGAAAAACTGGCTGCTTTTCGCCAAGAGAGGAAACATCATGGATCCAACCAAGGCATGGGCATTCTTCTACTGGACAATGGATGTATTTTTATTTTTGCTGTCACCCTTCCACGTTTTCCACGCCTGCACTCAGACAGAGGGAAGGGACACAATCTCATATTAATCAGGGATAGCATTTTTAGAGGAAGTAGCTGCATGGAAAAAACCCCCACAATGGTATATTTTGGCATTGATGGGTTGCTTTTCTAATACAGGGATACTTCTACTAAAAGCAGAAGATAACTTAAATAAGACACATCAACCCGATAATGATACCTAATCTGGTGAAGAAACATTTGGAAACTAAACAACAAACTCAGAGAACAAACCACTACCAATACAAGGATACTCAAACTCCAGAAAAAACTAGAAAAAGACACCATCAGAAAGGAGAAGTTAAGGGAAAGATAAGTTTATTAAGGAAGAGGAGGGATGATGGTTAGAAAAACTTTTCTAAAGATAGAAAGGAGGCAGTGGCATTAGATAAAAGGTTAGGAGAAAGGGAGAGAAGATTGGGGGGACAGTATTCTTAACACATAATCTATTGTTTTTTAAATCATAATACTTAATATGAAATTAGAGAAATACTTTAGGATAAAGCAAGATTAACATATATAACTGTCAAAAATGTTTAGAGTTAAGGAAGGTTTAATAATGATTTAAAATTTGTATTGATAGACTTATTAAATTTAGAAGACGAATGGTATAAAAACAATACAGAAATAACCTGGGAAATGTGTAATATTATTTGTATTTTAACTATCAGAATATTTTTAAAGTTAAACTAAGAGAAGAACAGAGAATTGGATAATAGAGACTGGTACAACTTTGAACTGATGAATTTTATGTAGAAAAAGGGAAGATTATATTCAACAGAAGTAATATAATTAGATTCAAGAATATCATTGGAAATGCAGGGGATAAATTTGAATATGTCTGTACAAAAATGATTAATATTGTGTGATATAACCAATATACTAAAAGATACCCAGACAACACGCTGTACACACAAAGATATGTTGTTTTGAAGGAAAAAATAAAATAAAAACTTATAGAAAAAAAATCTTTTCAAAACAACAATAAGGTTATCTACAAGCCTCCTGTTTAACTCTCTGCTGATAAATACATTTTAATGACAAGCATCAAAATAGCCTGGATTACTGTGCCACTCGCTTTAAGTGACACATAGCAAATTGAATGACACTGACTGATAATGGATTAACAGCATTACAGAAACATCACCACTGAACTCATCATCTGCATCAGCTATTCTAGATAAGCCTGTGTGTCAACACTATGTTCCTCATCAGATTGCAAATACTGGGAATTGTGTGCATTTTCCAAAATAAAATTCTTCGATAGCAAGCCACTGAAAAATAATTAAAATGGGTAGCACTGAGTTCACTGACAGTTACATTTCTTGCAATGCTGTATCTCCTCATTGAGATATTAATATCTGAAATATTAGTTGCCATCAGTGCAGATTGGTTTGTCATGCTTCACAAGAACCAGCATTTCGTCCCCTTCC
>JANHFJ010003996.1:9890-19975 GCA_032468195.1 Cerberus rynchops
AATCCACTGATGTCATCTGTACTGTATCGGAACATGTCCCAATCTGTGTTTTCTAGTGCATCTTGTAAGGTGGCTATCATCTGCACTGTTTTGACTCATGGAGGCATATTGCTATGCTCCATGTAATGAAACTCCTTGAAGAAACAAGTAAGTGTGCCTTTGTCAAGTATCACAACTAGAAAAAGTATCACAACAAAAAAGGGGGGAAGGATTTTGCTTATGTTCAGAAGCCTTCCCACCCTTTTTTTTGACAAATGAAAGAAACCACTGCAGCTCTTTCAGCAATGAAAAGTGGGACACTGTAGCACTTTGCAGATCAGCTTTGAAGAAGGCCTTGGTTTAAGCCTTGACTGAGATGAAATAGCCTTTCAAAGATCAGTGCAGCACTTTGAAGAGCAGTATTGGTTATTTCCCTCAGCTTTCATTTAGTAACTAATTTCTAGGCCTTTGAGAAAGTAAGATGTGCACCTACCATTTGGGAAAAAATATCTCCCTGCTTTTCATGCTTTTAGTCAATCAATAAACTGTCTAGTATTAACTGACCTATACATTGCCTGGAGAAGGACATTCCTAGAAGAAATTTAAAAGAAAAGGCTATTCTCTGCCGGAACAACAAGCCTCTTATTTAGTGTAATCAGAATTGAATGATACTGTGTCTACAAAAGGTATGAGAAGAGTGGGCAAGACAATGTAGCAATACCAACAGCAATAGCACTTAAACTTACATACTGATTTACAGTGTTTTACAGCCCTCTCTAAGCGTCTTACAGAGTCAGCATATTGCCCCCAACAATCTGGATCCTCATTTTACTGACCTTGGAAGGATGGAAGGCTGAGTTAACCCTGAGCCGGTGAGACCCGAAATGCAAAACTGCTGGCAGCCAGTGATCAGCAGAAGTAGGCTTCAGTACTGTATTCTAACCACTGCACCACCGCAGCTCTTACAACCAGAATATAAATTGTACCCACCCTGCAAGGAAGCTCCACATTGCCATGCCCAATGGCAATGGCACATGAAAATCCTGTAGAACAGTTCAATAATGTTATGCAGTCTTCTCTGCTGGGTTTTCTTAAAGTTGACATTGATGGGTGAGTAATTACTCAAATGCAAGCATGCTTCCTGGCATACATACTATAATACTATACTATATTAAATAAGACTATAAGCTTCCCTATTATTTTCTTGGCATTGGATATCCTTCCAGAATATGCCTAGCTGCTGAGAACATTTGGCATCCAATTGGTCAAGTAAAATTGCAAGTGATTATTGCATGATATTTCACTTAATGACCATAGTTATTTGCTTAATAACTGAATGGGAAGAGACATTAGAAAGCCATCATGATTATGAGCTTTTCTACTTAGTGAAAGTGACCTTTAGAGACAGAGTTGCTGGTTCCAATTGTGCCGCTAAGTGTTGCCTACCAACATTGTAATGGAATCTGTTGTAAAGCTGTTTGGATTTATTTTGGGTTTTTGAAGTAGCAAAGACCAGGTATGGTCACATTCTCGATCAGGTTTCATGACATAGTGAATAATTGAAGGAATCCCCAAATTATTTATTAAGTTTTTATTTGTTTTTCCTTACAATATGGTGCTGGAATAATATAGCAATTCCTTGATTTGAATATTGTTTTTAATAATTTACATTGGTTGGAATACCCTTCTCTAAGAGTTAGTATTATTCTAAATAATTTCTAAATCCATAAATAATCTCCATACAAGGCAAGTCTATATTAGATTCACTTAAGAAAACTATGTTGATTAACAATTGGAAAATAAAGCAAGTCCCAAAAGCAAAAAGTAAGAACATTCATTAATCACTACAGGTCACCCTCATCTTATGTCCATTTATTTAACAACTCTCTAGAATTATGGCAACCATGGAATACTGTAGGTGTTTTACAGCTGGTAAAACTTTACAAACTGTCAGCAAATTTTCCACCACCATTTATGACCAGTTCCAAGCACGCTGTCATAATGTGATCACCATTTGCAATCTTCCTTGTTGGTGAAGCTGGCAGGGAAAGTTGCCATCTGCTGCAATCTGTACTACAGCTGAAATTGTCTCACAAGAGGTAGGAAGGGAATCTTAGCCAGAAAGGAATTGCTGCATTTTGTGAAGAGAAGGGAAGACCTCTAATGGGCTACAAAAACAGAAGTCACATCATATCAGTTCCAACCTATGATTGACATGGAATAACCTAGCCAAAATTCAGTTCTTTATTTAGTCATGCCATGTAGACAGAATCTTGCTAGACTAAACCTATAATAAATTTGATACTTGCTACAAGAGCAAATTGCAATTATATACTACATTTTCAGGTTTGTTTTCTGTCTTTTCAAAAATTCTTCTGCAATCATACGTAATCTATCTTTTATAGTAAGCATTATCTTTGGGGTTATTATCCCCCCCTTTTTAAAAATGTAATGATCAGTATATTTCAACAAGTTCATTTTTATATATTTACAATATAGCATGATAATTAAAAAAAATTGTTTTCATGCAAATGAAAGCCAATCTGACTCTTACATGGTAAAAAACAAGGGTTGGCATTATTTGCTCCATTACAAATAAAAAAGCAATTTTGTGGTTGGATTGTAGCTGACATACCTGGAAATATAGAGTTTTGGATTAAGGATGAAATTTGCTGTATTGCCTTATACTGATTCTCATTTCTTTGAAAATAAGAGTTGTTATTTTTTTAAAGGGACTGTTAACCACTGAGTTGCTTTCCATTTGTGATACAATCACCCTGACACATGAACTGGTAGCATTAATTTCCTGATTTATTTATTGCATATATTTCGTCTCTGTTCTCCAAGAGCTTAATATATCATGCCCTCTTCCTTTTATGTTCCCAATAATTGTGTTTTGTCAGTTAGGGAAAGAGAGAGCCCAGAGTCACTCAGTGAGTTTTATGCTGAATGAGAATTTAAATTTGTATTTCCTGCGCCCTCCCACTCTAGTTGAAAACTGTAGAGAATTAGAGAGACGACCTTGGAAAACTAATGCAGCAGGTAGCAAAATATGAATTAAACCCAGGAAAGGAAGATGGTTGAAATGACTCCACCTTAATTCTCTCTGGTATAAGGAGAGTGGGGAAGGACAATGTTGTGAAGCTTTCAAATTTGATATCAAACTTTCAAGGTGATTATGAATCTTATGTTTTATTTTGCTGTAAGACATTGGGAATCGGTTTATATTCTAATAAGGTAGAAGTCTGATAATCAGAAAAACATATAAATCACTCTTGGTTAAAATACAATGTGTAATAATCCTTTAGGATTACATTGACAGGATGAAAAACAATAAATCTGCATAATAGAGAAATAGGAAATAAACTGCAATATATTTTCTTTTATTGAGGCCTATATTGATTGGTCATTAATGGGTTTATGCAGATAATCATTGGATAAAACCACAATGCAGTTTGTAATGGTATTTTCACACATATTTGGAATTTTCTATTGGTGTTAAAATAGCAATAGCACTTAGACTTATATATCACTTCACAGTGCTTTACAGCCCTCTCTAAATGGTTTACAGAGTCAGCTTATTGCCTCCAACAATATGGGTCCTTATTTTACTGCTCTCGGAAGAATGGAAGTCTGAGGCAACTCTAAGCCAGTGAGAATCAAACTGCCAAACTGCTGGCAGCTGGCAGTCAATAGAATTAACCTGAACCACTGTGCCACCACAGTTCTGATGAATGAAAGGCAACTATTTTAAATCAACTGTATCTTCCAAAGAATATTTCTTGTTTCTTCATAATTTATTGATGCCACACATACATCTATAAATGTTGAATGTCACTCATGAAAATATCATCAGGGAGACTTGGAATCACTAGCCCAATAAAAATTAATCAGTATGTCATAGGAAATATAAAATGACTATTCTTAATACCCAAGATATACCGTCATACCTAGCTTTTAACAAATAGATACGTTATACACTGAAACCTTGTATTGATCTTTGGATCCTTTGTAGAATCTGGCAACAAGAACACTTTTCTGCATAACATTTTGTACACGTTCAGTGTACAAAAAAATGAATGCATCAGTTTTGACTTGTGTTGTGTAATGTGTGTTCAGACACTTCTATTTTCTTTTCTTCTAAGTTTTTGTGAACAGGATCTTCTGAAGGCTTTGGATAACTATTGACGAATTTCTCATATTGGGACATAACATGTAAGTTATTCAAGTACAGCCTTCAGTATAATTTCTGAAATATTTGTAAAACATATCTGTTTAGTCAACCTTTAAGCTAGTGAGAATTCAATAACTTACACACTTGGAGAATACATACAGCAATGGTTTTCAGGCAATCTTAATACAAAGGGTTTTAACACACATATTATAATTGTTAACAAGATTATATATAAATAAACAGGATTGGAAAGGAAGTCTTCCAGTTCAACCCCATGTTTGACTAGGAAATCTTATATCATTCTGGGAAATGATTTCCAATCTCTTCTTGAGAACTTCCATTGATGGAGCACTGACAATTTCTGAGGCAACCTGTATCTGCATAACCAACCTTTCCCCCTACTTTTCCTCCTACCTCTCCCCAATTTAAATCCTGCATCAATCAAGCCACTCTCTGCACAGACAAATCTTTTAATAGATTTGTTAATCAGAAAAAAACTGAAAAAAAACAGGCTAATGTTTGCCATCACTATAGCCTACTAAATCTTGCAGAACACTTTATTCAATAAAGTTTCACTCTTCTGTTTCATTCCATCTGCCAAAAGTTATTAGCTTTCCAACAACAACATAGGAAAGGATTCTTGTTAAACAGAATTTACAAAAACCAATTTCCTAATAAATATGACAGAGAAAAACAAGATCTCATGTTACATTATTTTAATGTAAATGTAGGATTGCAAGCTTGATATCTATTTAGGCAGATGTCTTTGCTTATCCTTTGAAGTATGAATTTAAATTTCATTCAGACTTGTTCATGGGACTCAATTACTACTGCTACCTCTTTTTTCTGGCTTATGCCTTTAACAATAATGTGACAGGCATGAATCTTTTGAGTAGGAATATATAAAGCAGTATAAGTCTTGCCTATGTTAATACTTTATTAACAATGGAATTGGATATACATTTTAAAAAAATGACCACAAATTTTACAATGGTTACCATTGGCATCCAACATTGTTGGGTTTTGAATATAGCTTTCTGTGCTGTGCTGTGCTGTGCTGTGCTGTGCTGTGCTGTGCTGTGCTGTGCTGCGCTGCGCTGCGCTGTGCCATGCCGTTCTGTGCTGTGCTGTGCTGTGCACCACTTTTTCAGGATAAATATACATACTCAGAATTTGGCCTATGCCTTATGAATTCATTAAATCCAGGTATAAATGGGAGAAGAATTTAAAAAATGGCAAATGTGCCATTGATATGCAAGCCCTACCCATTGTCTTATCACTACAATCAACTATGTAATAAGTTGATACAGTACGTACATTAAATATAAGAAAGTGAGAAAAAACTAAAAGATGAATTCCTAACAATGCAATACCTATTCAAGATTAAAGAAAAAAACTACAGATTAGTTTCACAACTACTTCATTAATTCAGTAAAAGTCATAAATTACTAAATATTGTGTTTCTTGATTCCCTTTGTTTGAACAGGAAAAAATGTGTAGTCTAAAACATAGTTCATTCTCTCTTTTATTTTCTGTCTGTCCCTGTCTGTCTCTCCAAAATATTATTACAATAGTCTTCACTTAATGACTAGCTGCTTACTAAATACTAGTTCTGGTACTAGTACTGACTAAGTATTGTCACATTAAGAGTCATATACCACCACCCCTGAAATAAACTATTGATGCTATTGATTCTGTCGATGTCCTGTCTCAGTGCCTGAAAGCTGTGGGACTTGGAGGGGAACAAAAGCTTCACTTCAGACTGAACTGCTTGAGATTTTGGAGGCCATCTGGATTTTGGAATTTACTGTCTTTTGTTGGAGTATTGTGAAGGACAGACTCCTTGAACAAAACTGCAGACAACTGGGGTGCCTTCTTTCCCTTCCATTTGAGCATGGCAGAGTTCACAATAAAGTTGCAATGTTGACACAGGTGTGGTAAAATATATGTGTTTTGGAGCTCTATAGCCACTAGTTCAAGGTACAATGTATTTTTGACCCTTGTCCTTTTTTCTCTAGAGTAAGATACAATGAAATAATTACAATTTGTATTGTTCACTAAAAGTAACATTAAACTAAGTAAATTAAACATTCCATTCATAGGTTTGTGCAAAACTATCCTAATAAAACTCTAGCAGCCAGGGTAATTAGGACTTCCAAAAGAATAGAAGTGAACGATCGCTGTCCGTGGTACATCTTTCTATGCAATGGCTTTAAAGGACAACATCTTGTTTTACATCAGGGACATCAACCTCACAGCCCACAGGCTGGATGCATCATGCGCTGGCCATGCTCACCCCATTTTAGTGAAAGGGGAAAAAGCTGTGATACATCATATGATGACAATATGCCATTGCAAGTTTGATACTCCTGTTTTACATCATCCAACAGATTTTCCAAAGAACTGGCTTTATCTTGTTTGTTTGTTGGATAAGATTCAATTATTATTAAAGAATTGCTTCAATTGTACCTGGAATTAGTTATCATATTGTCCCCTTCTACTGCAGGTTAAAATCACCACCATCTTCATCTATTTTCATGTTCTGGAAAGAGACTTTATTCTGAAGTTTCAGTTTCTTTATGACCTTTCAACAGCAATGAAAAATTTATATAGGTTTTGTCAGCTGAGATTACGTGACAGACCACATACAATAATTGCTTGTTATTCACAAGCCCTGCCTAATTATTTTATGCAAATTTATGTAGATTTTGTAATAACATCAAGACTAAACAATGTCCTTGTATACCTGTGGAGATGTTCCTCTGAATGCTAAATTACACTAAAATGAAAACTAATCTCAATAAACATCTTTTTAAATAATGCTGTGTCAAAATAGTCAAAATAGGATTTCATGGGAGATGATATAATGATGTCCAGTTGAAAGCATTCTAAAAAAGAACATGAAGTTGGTGTTCTGCATTCTACAAGGGATGATCACAGAATAAAATTAACTTGAAAACAAACTCTTAATACATTTATGTATGGAGTTTAATATAGGTTTATCAAGTTTATCCTAAAAAATTGATATATGATTTAAATAAATACCCACTAGAGATATAATTGGGTGAAGATAAATTACTAGTTAATTTCATTGAATAAACTAAGGTACCTATTATCATGAATAATATTGAAATTCAGTTAGTCTTATATCACAATGTGACAAATGAATTCATTTAGGCCAGGGGTGGGTATCTGTACCCCAGAGCTTCTTCCATGATCTCCCATAAGCTGTAATTCAGCCCCCAGAAACTTACTAAAACTATAGTTTTTAATAATGGGTTAATTATTATATGTTGTGTGGGAATTAATTTAAGTTTAATTAAACTAAGTCACTGCTTTTAAGATGGACAGATCTGGAACCTGCAGAATTCTTCTTAAAGGCCAATTGTTCCACTCAGCCACTTCCCCAAATATTTTGTATACTCTTACCAAAGCTTCTGAGTATGTCCCATATTGATCCTGATTTCATCTGAAGGACATCATGGCCAGAAGATTACCACTCCAACTTTCCTTGACTTACTGTTCCTCTTCTTTTTTCTAAACATACGTGACATTTTTCCAACAGAGAAATTTGCTTTCTGCCAGGCTTCTCTACTTCATGTACTTCATTAAAAATTCTGAACTAATACTGCCACTGCTTTGACAGAATCTAATCTTTCCTCATAAATCACCATGGATTAGTATCTTATAATGCATTAAAATAATATATATGCCACTTATTTATCTAGGTTTAATGTTTACAGTAACTCTGTTGGCCAAATCAAGATTTTATTACTCCTATGTTGCAGGAGGGAATAACATCTGGTGATTTGTCTTAAATTTCTGCTAATGTTCATAACAGAAGCAGAATCCAAACCAGAGATTTTCCAATACCCATTTTTGTCTCTTAGCCATATCAGTATAAAAATTCTTAATGAACTTAAATAAGTGGCATATTTATCACATGGTCATACCTAAAGAAAATTGTATAAGGATCTGCTTTTTCCAGATAGCTAAGCCTCTAGAGGTCCCTATTGAACCAGAACAATTAAAACTTAATATCTTCCCCATCTACTAAGGAAATTCAGGAAATATATTTGCCTAAATCCTGTATAAGAATAACTCCCATGCCCAATTGAGATTAATTAACCAAAAATGAGCTTGCTTAGAAGCATGTGTCTTTAAGCTTCTCTGGGGAAAAACAATGTGGTTCCTGGAAAGAAAAAAATGGTGCTTGCGGTGAAGTATTTCAATTTTTAGGAAAGAAAAAAAATCACCTCCATACACACTCATACTTTTAGATGAAGAAGTAAACCAGACTGAGTATATTAGTTACTGTTGGATATCCCAAAAGCTTTGTCTAATTTTTTTTCACATCTATTTTCTCCAAGGCTTTATCTCCATTTTATATAACTCTACCCATTGCTGCTTTATTTCTACTCAGACTTTAAATGAAATCCTTTGTTTGCACTTATACTTCAAAAAAAATCCTTTTTCCCAACTTGAAGAACCAAACTATGCTCCTCTTTGCTGTTGTGTGTTTTGATAAAGATGTTTAAATCAAGTAAATAAAGGAAGCTTATAAAGGTCTATTCGTAAAATTCTAAACTTTGAAGAATGGATACCATAAGTTCAACTTCATTCACTTTAGTATTTGTAACACAAAATGCAACTATAGCATTTCTGGCAATTGACCATTCAACCTATGTTTAAATACATGTACATAGAAGTACATAGACTAATTAAGTTAGAAGGGACCTCAGAGTTCTCCTAGTCCAATCCCCTGCTTATGCAGGAGACCATGTACCATTTCAGACAAATGGTTGTCCAGTCTCTTTTTGAAAGCCTCCAGTGACTTCTGAAGGCAAGATGTTCCATTGGTTGATTGCACTCACCGTTAGGAAATTTTTCCTTAGTTCTAGTTGATTCTCTCCTTCATTAGTGTCCAACCATTGTTTCTTGTCTTGCCTTTTGTTGATTTGGAAAATAGTTTTCTCTCCTCTCCCACCTTCCCCAGTAATTTTTTCCAATGGGAATAACTCATGTCATAAAAAGTTTTCCTTAATGTGCTTGAAAAATCTGCTTCAGTAAGATTTTTTCCACTTTTCCAAAAGTTTCACTAAATTCACTGTGACTGACTGATAGGAAAATGAGCTAAGGACTGTAGCCATAATAAAAAGAGAGAAGTAGTGGTAGCAGAGAGGATAAATCTGGCTAGAAACTATAGTCTGATTTAGGCTGTAAAATGTTAACCCAGCATTTGAGAAGGAGGAACTGGATAGATTTTGATTTCTCTAAAAGTAAGACCTTGCTATTTGTTGGGAAAAGAGTTCATCCAGGGCTCAAACAGAGGTAGGACAACAGTCCTATATAATTTTGCCAACTCTGAAAAATTCAACAGAATAAACCTTTTATTCTACTCCACAAGTAGGGTGTGAGTTAGATGAGAAGGAGAGATTCTGGAGTTAGTTAGAGAGGTGATGGAGAGTATTCCCAGAGTTGAGAGAGTGATGATTGGAGCAGGTTTCAATGGGCACATGGGTAAGGAGAACAAAGGTGATGAGGAGGTGATAGGCAGGTTTGGTGTTAAAGAAAGGAACCCAAGAAAGACAGATGGTGGTGGGCTTTGCTAAGAGATTGGAAATGGCTGTAGTTAACACCTATTTTCAGAAGAGGGAGGAACATAGACTTATATATAAGAGTGGAGGTAGGAGTAGGCAGGTAGACTACATTCTATGTAGACAAGGCAATCTGAGAAAGATTAGTGATTACAAAGTGGTGGTAGGAGAGAGTGTAGCCAGACAGCATTGGATGATGGTGTGCAGGATGACTCTGACAGTCAGGACGAAGAAGAGAGAAAAGATAGAGAAGACCAAGTGGTGGAAATTGCAAAAGGAAGAATGTTGTGAGGAATTCAGACAGAAGTTGAGACAGGCTTTGGGTGGTCAGGAAG
>JANHFJ010003997.1:65198-75639 GCA_032468195.1 Cerberus rynchops
AAAGCGATGTTTCGGGGGTCTAACGACTATTTTCTACGTACTTGCTGCTCAATTAACCAGAAATCAATAATTTGAAAACAGAAACAGAAATTTTTTGAACATTTGTTACACAGTGTTATTGTAATATTGATTGTAATTTTCAAACTGTTTTTTACAGATTCTCCTTCTCTGACTGCAGCAAGAACACTGACGCTGGTCGCTAAGTCTGTGCAGAATCTAGCAAATCTTGTTGAGTTTGGAGCTAAGGTAAACATAATTGGTTCATTATACTTTCATCAAGAAAGTACAAGCAAACTGCCTATCCTAATTGCTGTATACTTTACATGCAGATAGTCTGGAAATGGCAGCACCCTTTTCTGCCACTTCTCCAACTGCTGTGTTCCTCCTCTGTATTTTTTTTTACTAAAATCATAAGGTAGCTACCATATCTTTAGCTGATCAGGAGAAAATGTGTGTGCTCTGGATTTTAAGGCAGAAAAGTAAAGGGAGGGGTAATTTCAAAGGCCCTGGAGAAAAAGAGTCTTCTTTTTGCCATCTGAAGCGGGTGCCGAGACCAACTCTTTCTAGAACCATTGGGGAACGGGAGCCTGGCCTTCCTCGCCCAGTTATTAAGTGAATCATTTAGTCATTAAGTGAATCCATCATCCCCCATTGCTTGTTGGAAGCCAGTGTGAAGGTCACAAAGGATAATCACTTCATCTTGGGGTGCTGCAACTATCATAAATACATGCTATTTGCTAAGTGCCTGGATTTTAGCATGAGATCCTGGGGATGCTGCAGTAGTCATAAGTGCGAGTACCAATTGCAAGTCACTTTTTTCAGTGTGTTGTAACTTTGTAGTGTTATAACACTAAATGAATTGTTGTAAGTTGAAGATTACCTGTACTAGTTGCAGAACCTAGCCTTGGCCAGTTGTCTGCTAAATGCTGTCATGCATACTGGTGTGTGTGTGTGTGTTTGTGTGTGTGTATACTCTGGCTATTTCAGAGAATAGCCACTGGAAATGGTTTTGGATCCATAACTTAACCTCATTCCTAGCAAAGAGATTAACAGACACTTAAACAATTAGCACATATTCCAGATTATGTTTCTTCCTTTGGGAGAGGGGGCAGTATATAAGTTAAATAGACAGACAGACAGACAGACAGACAGACAGACAGACAGACAGACAGATAGATAGAAATTCTCAATAATTAAGAACCATTAATACGATAAAAATCACATCATTAATCATACTTTTAAATTCTAAGAATCTGAATTTTGGTTGAATATGTGAATTTTGAAAACCTTTGTATTATCTCAAATTTTACCAAGTATAAAAAACAAAATCCAAAGAAACAGAACTCTACATCTAGTTTCAGTTTTAGTTTTGATTGTTACCATATGCTCCCTGTGGGGGTTTTCTTGAAAGCAATTTAGTAATTTGAACTGATGCAGAATGCCCATTCATAACTACTGGTCTGCACTGGTTAGATAGGTTATCATTTTGCTTCTCAGTCCATTTTGAAGGGATGTCACAATTTAAAAACTGGTTCCTTTCAAAGGCCAGTTCTGAATTTACCTTGTCAGTTCTGGACAGTTGCTTTGCTGACTATAAATAGGATGAGATTTAGTAAATCTCATAAAGGAACCTCATTACCATTGTTACCATTTTAGAAAGTATATAAAACATTTGTGACTTAGCCTTTTGTCATGTGACTCTTTTTATGTGCTTTTCATTAAATGTAGAAAAGGGATATTAAAATATTTTTACTACTTAAGCTACTTTGGGAGTTCATGTAGAAATCAAAATTTAAAACTATTGCATGCATGTAGAATAAAGATAGCAACTTATTTAATTTTAGGAACCTTATATGGAAGGTGTAAATCCATTTATCAAGAGTAACAAACACAGGATGATCATGTTTTTGGATGAACTTGGGGTAAGAATACTCATCTATAACACAGCTATTAGTTTTTAAAGATTTCCTTTATTATCTCCTCACCGAGAACTGGGAAAAGACTTTCTCTAGTTCCAGAAATGGACTTCAAAGTATTGTTTATTCTCCAAGGCTTCATCTGTGCTTTCTGAAATGGCTTTAATTTATGTATAGTAGCTTGTTTTTATGTGTGTTAAAGTAATTTCAATTGCCTTTTTTAATATTCAAGTGATACTGTCCCTCTATTTTATGTAGTCCATTTCCTTGTTTAATTCCTGCCTTGCTATTTTATATATTCCCATTATCATCTTTGTTCATGGGACATATTTTTCTTGCATAGAATATCTTGTTCCAGATTATCTTAATTCAATGTAGCTGTTTGCCATGCTTACGGATAACATGCTAACATTGGATAAAATCAGAGTTCAGCCTATTGGTATTAAAAAGAGGTTAAACTTCACAAGTAAGGCCTAATATTTCTAAAATGCAGCATTGCATATCAGTTCTTACTTGAACTTCCTGCATCATTCAACAATGAAATGGTATCTGTTAGTTACACAATTTTAATTCCTGTGATGCTTACAACTTTTTAAAAGCATTCAGTATGTCATTTAAGCCTTAAGTGGCCTGTAGTGAAACAATGACATTGACTGTAATCATTCTCTATATCAGGGGTTTCAACCTTATGTCATCGCGGTGGTGTCACATGACAAATCAGGACATTCCCCCTTTGCTAAACCAGGTGGGGACGTGACCAATGCATGACACATTTGGCCCACGGGCCGGGAGTTCACAGCCCTGCTCTATATAGACAAACATTGTCAAATAATGGTTAAAAAGTGAGAAAAGCCGACTGTTGTATTATTTTATAAAAGAATATAATCTTCGTTATATTTTGTTCAAGAACATACCTGAGCTTCCAGACACTACAGAGCCTTCTAGAACTGACTTATCACGTGACTTAGCAGCCCTTCATGAGATTTGTGTGGCACATTCAGATGAACTTCGAACACTCAGTAATGAGCGAGGGCCAATGCAGGTAAGAACTGATACCAAACATAGGCTTGTTCCAAAATATGTAAAGAATTTACTTCTGTCAGCCCTTCAAGGTAAACCAAACGAGGGGACTCCTCCCCCCAGGATAGCTGCTGCCCCGTAGGAAAGTTTTTCTTTCCTGTGAACGATCTGTTTTTGTTGCCAAAGCTGGTTATTTGACAGTGTTGGTCCCTGGTTTTGAATGAGGGCATTAAGGAATGATCCAAGACGACTTTTGGATAGCTGTTGACCAACCTGAGAGGGGAAATTTTGAAGAGTTCCGCTCCCCATGGGAGCAGCTGGAAAGCTATTGGTCTTTTCTTCACCTTTTCCTATCAGCAGAAAGTTCTCATAAGCAAGCCTGGATTTTAACTTCACTTTCTTAAGTTTTGCTTTGCTCTTTGATCGTTAAATGTTAATTGGGTAGTTGAATGCTGATAGATTTCAACCGCTTGCTAATTTTATCTGAGGTTTTTTTCCTGCTTTTTTCTTGGATCTATTTGGCTATCATTAACTTCTGCTTTTCAATTGATTAAGAAACATGTGGAAATCTGCTTTTCTGTAAGGAAACACGCATATGCCTTTGGATGGTAAAAGTGCTTCTACTTGATTTATATTTTATTGGACATTCATTGAAGGGAAATTGTATTTATCAATTTGTTATTTTTCCCCCCTGTTTTCTTATCTATTACATTGAGCAGTAAACATACTGTATTGGATTAATGGAAAGGAGGGTGAGACTCAGAAAAAAAAGACCTTGACAACATGCAATCTTTAGGTAAAAGTTTTCTTTAAAAGTTTTATGAACTTATAAAAATTATGGAAAAATATTCAGAGAAAACTGACAATAAAAGATGAAGCAGACAAGGAAACCAAAGTCATTCAGGCCAACATAACTTTTATTACAAGGTTATAGTAACAATTTTATAAATGTGAATATGTTTTCTCCCTCTCCCTCACTTTATCTTCATGAGATCTAGGTAAAGTCTATCTAAGACATTTTCTCAGATTATAGTTCTGTCTTGGACACAGGGTTTTGACCATTGTTTTGTTTGTGGCACTTCCTTCTGTTCTTTAAGGTTATTCCTTTTTATTCCCATAGTTGAATACTGTTTCACATATTACAACAATATTAGTTTTCCCACTGCTTGCAAAACAGCCCCCCCCAAATTTAAACTATTATACTACTAATTATATTTACAAATTATTAACCAATCATCTATATACTAATGACAAAATAGTTAACAGGAAGAACAATAATTATTCAAGACAAGATTAAAATTAAAAAATCCTCTTTTAACAAGCTGCTATTATAATCAACTCAGAATATTTGGAGCCTTGGTGGCCCAATGATTAGAATGCAATACTGCAGTGGTTAGAGTGCAGTAATGCAGTACTTCTGCTGTCTGCAGGTTCAAATCCCACCAGGTTCAAGGTTGACTCAGCCTTCCATCCTTCCGAGATGGGTAAAATGAGGACCCAGATTGTTGGGACAATATGCTGATTCTGTAAACTGCTTAGAGAGGGCTGGAAAGCACTATAAAGTGGTATATAAGTCTTAAGTGCTGTTGCTATTTACCATGTCTTCTTACCTATCCCAAATTGTCCCAAAAATTAATACTAATTCGTCCTGGATCAAATATCCACATGTTTCTTAATCAAATCTCTTATCAATTGTTATCTAATTAAATATAATAAATTCAATCTCCAAAGCCAATCTATCTTCCTAAAAAATCCCAGTTAAGTGTGATAAATCTATTTCCCAATGTCCTTCAATCCAAATCAGTTGGTCACTTATCTACTCAGGCAGCTTTTTGCTGTTGTATAAGAATGCAGGCTTGAGCTTTAGAGAGGTGTATGGACTCAACACAGTTAATTCTACAGTATATCTATATTTCTTCCTAGCAAATCTACTACTTTTGAATTACATTCCTTTTGTGGGTTTAATTTATCTAGTTACTTGTCTATGCCTACCTCACCTTACGAGTTTATCAAATTTTAAAAAAAGCTTTCAGCTAAGAATTGCATGTTATCAAACAGTCTTTTTTCGAGTATCAGCCTTATCCTTTGTCTGAAATCTGGTAAAGTATTGCTCCATGTAGTAGATGAAGCAGAATAAGAAAATTGACAAAGGAGCAATGAAGATATTTCTTGGATATTTGAACACAAAATTAAAAGAAAGACTTGAAAAAAATAAGTTCTAAACTTTTTGAAAATAGAATTAAATATAAAATCAATGTAGTGAATGGTTTAATAAAAACATAAATCAAGTAAAAGTACACTATCCAGAAACATGTCATGATTTTCTGTTTGGAAAAAGCAGAAGTTAATAAAAACTGTCAAAGCAAAGCAAAAAAAGCAAGAACAGATAAAATCCAGGGGGTTGGAATAAATCAGCATTCAACCAGCCAGTTAACTTTTAGAAATAAAAAACAAAGGAAAACAAAATCTTCAAAAAGTGAAGTTAAAACTCAGACTTGCTTACGAAAACAGTCTACTGAGAAGAAAAGATGGATGAAAGTTCAGCTGCTCCCACAGGGAACTGCACTCTTCAAGATTCCTTCTCCTGTGTGAGTCTACAATCCGTCCAAAATTTGTTCTGGGTAATTCTTAAGTGCCGCCATTCCGGTCCAGGAAGCAACACTGTCAAAGAACCAACTTTGGTGACAAAAGCAGATCATCGGCAGGAAAGACAAATCTTTCTACTGAAAACAGCCAGTTTGGGAAATAATCTCAATTTCTGTATTTAGGCAATAGGAAATGTTTAATGTTCACAGATAATTCAAGTAAACTGGATATTTCTCCTAAGTAGTGAAGAAATTATTCTGCAAGCTAAAAAATCATACTTGAGTGTATATGAAGTGAAATATAAACTTAAGAGGAAAACAGAAATATCCTTATGAAAAGATCAGGAAAAATTTACTGAAAATCATGTTGTACTCAATGGCATGAATTCTTATTCACTTAAGATGAATTCATCTACAAGCTTTTATGGGTAAAACTGAGAAGAAGCAAACTCACCAAATGTCTTTTCTCCTGCCCTCTGAAAGTCTGCTCTGGCTTTGGAGACTCTTGAGTAGATTCAAACGATGGCACTTACACACTGCAGATGGTGGAATTAGCAAAGCATCATCAAATACAATTGCCTTCTGTGAAATGAGTGAACCTTTTAGCATGGCTGTATTGATTTTATCTTCTTCTTTTGGCTGTTCCCGTTAGGGGTCGCCACAGCGAATCATCTGTTTCCACCTAACACTGTATTGATTTTATCTATGTTTCAAATATACTGTGTATTTGAAGTTATATCCACAATTACAAAGTGATGTTGCAAGACATTACATTTTTATATTAATTGCATATCACTTGCTTTATTTAAATGTTAAAGCTGTAAGAAAGTTATTTTGACATAGTCAAGCTAGAAAACTTTTAGATTGTTTTTTCCTTACTCAAATTCCAAAAGTATTCTAAAGATATTTAAATAAATAAATATTTCAGCTTTTAAAACTTCCAGAAATACCATGGATAATTTAATAAGTTTTACTTTTTTTTAACAGCATGTGCTAAAGAAGTTGCTGGCAATTACAGAACTGCTTCAACAAAAGCAGAATCAGTATTCAGTGTCTAACAACATTAGGTAGCAGCTTTCTGCATGAGCTAGCATGACCAACAGGACAACTTTCACCAATATCACACTTCTTCTTGCTCTTGCCAAAAATAGCACACGTTTCACGTTTCCAGTGATGTGTGAACTATGCAAAAAACAACAGATCTGTTGGTGACTGACTGTACCAGCAGCTTTAAGCTATCTGTGCAGGACACTTGCACTTTTGGAACCAATTTTCAGGACCTCTGAGCCTTGGTGTACAAATCACCTTCCACGAAGTAAATGCTGTGACTGTCTCTTTGAACTTTAATATTATTTCAAACCTCCAATTGCCAAAGTCTAGCCGTCTTTCAGAAAACAGAGTCAACTGCCAATAATTTGTTTTAACAACAAAGTATAACTGGATCGAACACCTTTTACTGTAATTCACCTGGTTACTGTAATCACATTACAATTGTTCAACCACTTTGTATTTACAGCTTCCAGAATTTGAAAGGAAATCTTTGCTGTACACTTTTATACCATTCTATTTTGCTTGTTCAGAGTTGTGCTGAAAGAAGATGCCAATTGGGTTTTGTCACCTTTATTTTTTTTTTATGTGCCATTTATCATTTTGAGTAATTTTTTCACCAATGACTGTATTCAGATAAATTGCAATGCTTTTTGTAAAATGTTTACAACAGTAAATTTGAATTCAGTAAATTTATTGATTATTGTATCAGGCATGCATGCATTCATTAAACAGTTTTATAGCATACATTCAATTTTTTGACTAATAATTCATAATTTGGTATACAGTATGTACATATATGTTTGTACATTCATAAGTGCTGACTGAAAAGTCCATGTATTGCCATTAATCAGTCCTTCATAGTAGAGTAAGAGAGGACTTTTCTGAACCAGGAGCTGCTAAACACACCATTACTGAAAGAGAATCATGATGGAAAGTACTCTCCTGTCATTTAGGTTCATGAGATATCACAAAGGCTAGGCGGTGGCCACTTTAAAGTCATCTACAACTATGTGGCCATTGTTGGCTCTTAGAATATACTGTGATCCACCACTGCATTAACGAATTTTGAAGTCTCTGTTCTTCCTGCAAATCAAATTACAAATAAAGCAGAAAAAAACAAATGACAATTCCAGAGGGCTGAAGCAGGGGAAGCTTTAATATAATTCATTTCAAAATAGTTCTTAAAACTCTGAAAATCTTTGAATTCATGCTTAGATTGTAAATGAACAAAAATATTGAGGTGAGTGAATATTTCTTTACCAAGTATGTGTATCTTTTCTGTCTATACATTTAAACCATCCTACAACGTAAACTACCTCACATCTTTAGACATAGTACATAAAGAATAATAGGAAAAAACTGAAAGTACAAGATATCCATAATGGCCACTGCTAGGACAGTTGACGTGATACATCAGCAGGGCTGAGACTGATAAAGAACTAGTTTTCCTGCCTTCTGAAAAAGTGTAGAGATGTTTTTGTGCAAAAAGCCAGATGTGCTCGCAAGCTGATTAGGACTTCCCCCAACAGGTAAACCTATTTCATTTAATTAAAGCTATTTGCAAAGTGGTATCCTGAAGCAGCATTCTCTCCCATATTCCTAGTTTTCTGAGCTTTGCATATATATTGGAGGCACTCTTTTAAAAAAGATGAGGGGCTAAGGGATACACCCCAAATGATTTCTTCGAAAACTTGCCTGTCTTCCCAAAAAATCATGCAAGCTGAGGTGATCAAACAGTGGTATGGGGTAGATTTTGCAAGTGTGACCATACTCTCAAAATCTCAAAATATTTCCACTAGCCTTCAAATATTGGAAAACCTTAGATTCGAAAACTAAACCGATTTTCAACAGTCTGAAATATAAAGCAGGATATTACTAATTAAAGGGATTACTTAGAAGAATATCCTCTCCAGTTGCAAAAATTCTGAGATTTGGCTACAATCTTTGGAGAGATGTATCATCTGTTGTGACTACCAAATCATATTATGCTAAATTGCCCATTCAAACGTAATCATTCTGGTCTGCATTCTTCATTGATTTAAATTTCATAGTTATGCTAGACAGAATGCACAAGGCAGATTATGCAGTCATTATAAAAAGTATTTTAGTTGTAAAAGAACATTCTAATCTGTATCAAAAGTTCAGTGGGTTGTAAAATATTAAATATCAGCTCAAAATACTTTGTACAGCTATTTATGTATTCCTGTACATGTATCTCCAATCACTAATGGGAGTAAATTGGTTAACTACAGCAGTATTTCTAATTGGGGTGTTCTTTTTAATTAAAACATTCCTCATGTTCCTTCACTGAGATAAAATGCCCAGTAGATCAAAGCTGGAAAATATATACAGTAATTCTTCTATTCCCCAATTATATATATGGCATTAAATACAATTGCTGACTTTACTACTAGGTCAATGCAAACCTTTGTAGATTAAACTTGATTCATTCTCCAAATCAGCAACTCTATGCATGCCTTATAAAGAAGTTCAACTTTCAAAAATTGTGACGTATTTCCATAGCTCTTTCCAAAGTATACACAATAAACAGGATATTTCACTTGCAGCCTTTGGAAAACAAGAATATTTGCCTGGAATATTAGCAAAAGATTTTGCTAAGAATAGCTGATATTTTCTGTTCAAGCAAATATTGTACTAGAGTAGTTAAGTAGTTTTCAAAGTCTGGTATATTAGACTTTATGAGAGCAATTAAGTGCACATCTTTATAAAAAATAAACGTTTAAATATACTAAGAATTTAAAAATTATTGTATGGCATCATCCTGAGATTATTTCATTATTAGTGCTTCCTGAAGAAATAATTATGGAGCTATATGGTATTTGTACAGGCCCTTTGAATGTAGCTACCTCTATCATCCCCTGGAGTCCAGTTAAGCTCACGCTGACTGCTTCAGTGACTCCATCCAGCCACCTCATTCTCTGCTACCCCCTTCTTTAAGATGGCGCCAGCGAGACAGGCAGCCGTCATGACCATTACGATCCTGTCTTGGGTTTTTTGGCCAAATTAACATCTTTTTTGGTCAAATTAACAGATTGGATTTAAATTGAACTAATGTGGACAATTGAATTGACCTGGACAGCCTGGAGTAGCTCTGGTCCCAGAGCCAAGCTAGCCAGACCAGGTGAAAGAGCAAGGACGAGGATCCCGGGAGAAGGCCAGAGGAGAATGGCTCCAGAACGCTGGGTATGGAGGACCGACAGGGATGACCAGGGTGGTGGTGCCAGAGCAGAGCGCAAGTGACTGGCAGGCTCCACTGGGGCAGGCCGAAACAATGATGCCAGAATGGAATGCAGAGGTGAGAAAGCGAAGGCTCCGAAGACTCCAGGAAACAGCTGAGGCGCCGAGGTGGAAACTATGTGGACTGCCGACACATCACAAGACGGCATTGCCAAAGGCGATGGCGCTGAGAAGAGCAAGTGGAGGATTTCCAGAGACACTGAGAAGCTGAGGTGAAGGCTACAAGCGACCATTGAGGTCCACCAGAGCAACATCGCCAGGAGCAACATCGCCAGGAGCAGCCTCAGACAGCCAGGACTGCCAGAGCAGCAGTGCCAGGAGAAGCCTCGGGAAACCAGGCCCACCGGCAGCAGCGCTGTGACCAGATCCACAGCGAAACCTCAAGGAACAGCAAGGACTGCTGTGAGAAGTCATGGGGACATGAGACATCCCACCCCCCTCGCTCTCCCAGGACTTCAAATTGTAAATCAAATTGTAAATTTAATCTTACTCTTAATTTCCTAAAATGTAAATTTCCTAAATCTCGATTGTAAATTTTAATTTTCATAACCATGAGCGGTTACACAAAGCATTTCACTACATATTGTACCATGTATGATTATGTATGTGATA
>JANHFJ010003997.1:85246-95299 GCA_032468195.1 Cerberus rynchops
TTTCTGGGCATACTCGTCAGATCTGTGAAACTCACCGGACTGTTGAGAAGGTAAGGCGGCAGCAATATGTATTATAATTTCCTTGAAGAAAGGACAGAATACAAAGCAGATTGACACTAATGAAGTGTTTTCCACAATGTGATTAAGAACCTTCCGGCACAACTGAGGAGATTTAATTCCCCTTTCTGTCAAGGTTCTGACTAACGAACCCGAGCAAATCGGAATTCCAAAGCAGGAATCTTCCTTAAAGAACTTTTTTTACTGGGGACATCATTCATATCGGCATGCTTAAATGCAAATCCAACTCTAAATATTCCCCGGGGTTGCAGTATAATTAAAATAGCTGACGACCCCCTCTCTGAGTGTTCCGGTCACATTGTCCAATAAAGTCATTTGACGGGCTTTGTTCTGACCTAGTCAGAATTAACAGAATCACGAAACAGGCTTTTGGTCCCGAAAAAACCCCTTTTTTATTTGGTTATTGTGAATTCTTCTCATTCACATCCAGAAAAGTTCCGGCATTAAACCTTTCAAGGATTTATTGCGAAAACAGACCTTATCAATCCTTGGATATTTGCCAGGCTGAGTCTCCAGTCGAAATACTTGGCAAGGAGTCTCTGTGAGGCATGAAATCAGATAAGCAAATCTTCACAATAATGAGCGAACTAATTGTCTCCTACAAACATCATTCCCCTTTTGCTCCTATTTATTCCCTATGGGAGGAGCCATTCAGCGTCCACTTGTGCCTTTCCTTCCGAGTCGACCCCTGTTCCTTTCTTTAAAAGAAGAAAAGAAAATATCAAAAAAGTGTGCTATAAACATTCCCAGATTGAGTAGCACTGTAAGTAAGGGAGCTTGTTGAAAACAATGGAAAATTTGTCAGAGCTTTGACACCAAAACGCAAATCCAAGAAGTGTCACAGAAGATGAAATCAATAGTTTCATAGTTGAGGGCAAGGAACGATATTTAACTGGTAGACATTTTGACAGATTCGGCCACGTAATGTCTCTGACAAATGAACTTCCTGGAACTTAGTCATTTCAAGTGAACGCGTGATGTTCAGAGGCCTTCAAACATCAAAAGAAAAATCGTGATGTTTTCATCCTAAAATGTGGAGAAGAGTGTCACAATCTTACTTTATTTACTGTATTTTTCATATTTTCGAACCACCCAGCTCCCTCGGAAGAATTAACTCTTAAATAGGAATTAATTTGTGAAGTGACAAACTGTAGATCAGTTTGTCACAAGACGGACTTCCTAAGTGACATAGGTAATCCCCAACTTACAACCATATTGGGACCAGAACTTACAAAATCATAAGCACAAGTAGTCCTCGACTTACGACACTTTACTTAGTGACTATTCAGAATTACAACGCCATTGAAAAAATGACTTATGATGGCTCTCACACTTATGATTATTGCAGTCACATGATCAAAATTCAGACTCTTGACAACTGACTCATATTTATGATGGTTGGATCATGTGCTCGCTTTTCACGACCGTCTGACAAGCAAAATCGGTGGGGAAGCCAGATTCACTGAACAACCATGTTACCAGTTTTACCAACTGCAATGATTCACTTAACGACGGTGAAAAGAATGGTTGTAAAAATGGGGCAAAACTCACCTAACAAATGTCTCACTTAGCAACATAAATTTTGGGCTCCATTATGGTCGTACGTTGAGGATTACTTGTTTAGACTGGCTGGCAAGCAGCTGAGTTTTGATCACACAACCACTGTGATGGCCATAACTTAATTTTATCAGCATCATCATAAATTTTGAATGATCGTAAGTTGAGGACTAGCTGTTCCTTGGTTGGCTTGGGCCCAGTCTTTTAAATATATGGGAGTTTAAGAAATGAGGCATCATTTAAGTCAGTGTTTCTCAATGGTGGGAACTTTAAAGGGGGTGGACTTCAACTCCCAGAATTCCCCAATTGGCACACTGATTTGGGGAATTCTGGGAGTTATTTTATTTTATTTTATTTCTATATCGCCTCCCTTCCGAAGGACTCGAGGCGGTGTACAGCCTAATAAAACACGAATATATACAATTAAAATCAGATTAAAATTTCAAATAAATACAATGGCTAATCAATAAAAAAATATGTAGAATACCTATTCATCAGATCATCAAAGTGATCTTCAGAAGAGACTGGCAATGTTTTTTGCAGATTATTTTACTTCAGGCAACTACAGTAGCAAGAGTGGGAAGTAGGGAAAAGGCTTGTTCTGGCAGTCCTGCTCATGACTGCTGTGCTCCATCCCTGGTAGCTGAGAAAAGACTAGTTGCCATTGAAAGTGGTGGTGTCATAGGCATCTGCTCTTCGATACAACGATTTAAGAGTTAGGGTATATTGATACATTTAATCACTATCATGTCCATTATGGGGTGCTATTCATTGTGACTCTTCAGATTCTATGATTTATAGCTTCAGATTGTTTATGTCTTGTTAAAAACCATATTTAGTTCATACAGAGTGGCATACATATATACTATTTGTTTCCACTTCTGACAGTTAAGGGATAGGCTGGAAGCCCTACTGTTACCAAGGGCTTCAAAAAAGCACAAAAAGATACAATTTCATTGGTATTCATCTGAATGCTGGGTTGGAGCTAAGGAGACCCAATTCAAATCCCTTTGTCTCTATGATAACTAATCTTGGAACAGCCAGTCTTTGTCAAGCTAACATTTTGAGGAACAATTCAGAGAATTTGTTGTGCCCCAGAAGTTAATGTATTAAAAGATGATGTGGATTGAGATCCTTAGCATGCAGAACTCTGAACATCTGATGTCAGATTCTGCATCATCCAGAAGTAAAATGGATAGATGCTACTGTAATGATTCCTGTTAGACATTATTTAATGCTAAGGCAGTTTACTTTTTTTTTTCCTGAGGCAAGAATAGTGCTTGGTCTCTGAGTACCAAAACAAGGACCTCATTCCAAAAAGTAGTGGTTGGACCAGTCTAAAGCAAAGATTGATGTCAAATTATTTACATTTAAATGAATATTGCCCTCCAAATGTGCAGGAGTAGAAGCTTCAAGAATTTCCAAGCAGCCTGTGCATTAAAAATGTTTCATTTCCAAATCCTGTGACATGCATGAGAGGATTTCCCTAATAAATACTAAGTATGACTCGACTGCCTGTTTTTCAGATTCACAATAAAGCACTAACAGGAACCAAACCAGCTGCCTTACTGATAAGTGTTTTCCTTCTCCTCCACTTGAAAAACAGGTCTGTTCTGGGATAAAAGAAAGAAAAACTCTTCTCTTCTTTCCTGTAGCCTTGATTACATTGAAATTCACAAGTAGCAATGGTTTCCTCCCTGGCTCTGTTGTTGCCATGGTTATGTTTTCTCAACAGGAATCTCCCCCTACCCGGCTTGCCTGTATAATATGTTAAATAGGAATAAGATTATTATTTGTGTATGTATTAGTGTTCAAGAAATTGCAGAGGAATAAAAAGAATGGCATAAAGGAAGCTATTGTTAAGGGCTACTACTACTTTGAATGGTATGATATTGTCTGTTTTGTTTCTTTGGGGTGAGAAGCAAAACACAAAAACTGTATAGTAAGAGTACTATTGCTTGCTTGGAATAGGTAAACCTTTAAAACGTGACAGTCACTGATGTTACACCTGAATCTAGGCAGCAAATGTGTAGACCAGATGTAAAGAAAATTAATGGCTCTTCAGAGACTGCTGAATAATCTCTTCTGTCAATTTTAGCCATTGGCCATATTATTAAATGCTGAAATTCAAAAACCATAGGAATGCAATGCCTTTTCCTTTCAGCTGATCATTTATATAAAGATTCGATGTTATTGTTTTTATTTGTATCCAAATTAATTCTAAATATCCCCTTGTCCTAATTCTGATTACATTAGGTATTGCATTTGTAATAGTGGGTGGGAAAATCAGTTACTGATACCAGTAGATCACCAGAATTAGCTAATTCATATCAATCAAGTATAAAATGTATAACAATTGCATGTTGTTTCAGTCACATATCCACAGGCTATATTAAATATTTGTACCCTCAGCCCTGAATTTTCTAAAAGAGAAAAGGCATAATTATTTGAAGTAATTACTTGGGCAGTTATAGTCAGTAGATTTTACATCTCAAGCTACTTTGGCTATTCAGTAGAAGGATTTTCATCCCTTTTTCATTGGCAAGTTTAAATAAAATGGATATATTTAGCCTACTTATTTTTATTGGAAAGCATGGAAAATCATATGGCTGTCATTCCCATAGGTTCCACAAAAAAAAGCTAAGAGCTGCATTCAATTTAGGGTCACAGTTTTCCCACTCCTAGTGTGTAACCTTCAGTGGTAACATTTGATTACCTAATTCAAACATTCAAAAACCTAATTTGCTTTGTCCAAATGTTAATAAATGAGAAAATTACACAAAGGTTTGTAAGACTATATGATTAATCTTTCAGGATCTTGCAGAAGTTCCCCAGAACTACAGTTAAAACTAATGCACAAGAATTAGACTGGAACTCACCTGATTATAGTATTTGTAAAAAATATACTAAACAATTTGAAATAATTTAGAGTGCTTATGCTATAGGCAGAGGCAGGAAGAATCCACAAGAAAGCTTTTGTATCCTCTATCTGGAGTTTTTCTATAAACTTTCAGAAGCCAAGATTCACAAATCATGAGAGGAGTCTCAATCAATGTTCTCAGCAGACAGTTGCCTTCAATGAATAGTAAAAAAGGAAAGGGTGGGGAGACAACACCTGCACACACCATTGTTGTGCTCTCTTTTGGACACAGTGGACAAATAGGCTCCTATTTGTAATATATTGCAGTGGGTGGTTTTTGAGTGTCACAACTCATTCTGCCATGCTGCTTAAATGCATACCCAATTGCATTATTGCTTGCCAGAATCATATAGTCTAGAAAATTTGTCCAAAACCAGTTATCTCCTGTAAAGAACCATCCATATTTTCCAAGATGACTGATTTAGGAAACAAAGAATATATTTATTGTGCCCTCCAGTTTGTATCAAACATTTGTAGGAAATCAGGATTTAAAAAAATGCTGCTGCTACTACTACTACTACTACTACTACTACTACTACTACTACTACTGTTTTCAGTTTCCTAAATGAGTACATTTCTCTGTGCTATACAAAATTGTAAATACAGGTATAGAAAAGGGGAAATATGTCCTGTCTTTGTGAAATTCAGGTCTGCTGTTCATCATAACCAGTAGAAAGATCTACACTCTGAAAATTGCAGTTGCATATATTAATATACTATTATCAACTCTGAGAAGAAATATATCACTATCAGTGTTTGGTGGGAGGGGAGAATTGTAGACCATTGGTAAATCACTGATCTATGCAGTTTGTTTAGTTAGCAAGACAGAAAGCATTACAATTTCTATACTTGCTTCTGACAAACTTTTGACTATTTTGTTGACTATAATATGATGTCTTTAGTCTTTGCATGAAAAGCTTTCAATGGTATTTTGTTTCTGGGCAAGAGCTTTGCATCACATTGTAGTCAACTTAAGTAAAATATCACAATATCAATAGCATTATACACCACTATCACTTTTATAGTTCCTAAATTATGTTGCTTGCCTAGTGATTCCAGTTGTCCAAGAAAATGTAAGTTAACTAATTACACTGTTAAAATATGACATACTCATATTTATCGGTGTATAACGCGCACTGGCGTATAACACGCACATTAATTTTAAGAGAGAAGTTTCAGGAAAAATACTACCGTATTTATCGGTGTATAACGCGCACATGCAATTTCCACATTCTTTTTAACAAAAAAAGTGTGTGTTATACACCAATAAATACGGTACCTTGCAGGTTCTCAAAGTGTGATAAACATAATTCATAGAAGGACTATTTGCTCAGGATAACCTTTAAGAAAAAAGGAGGAGAAAATTTCCTATATTTACACGACCTAGTTATGTCACAACCTTTTCTGGTTTGTTTTTTTTGTTTTTGTTTTTTGAGGTGAGTGAGCTTCACCAGGCTGCTACATTGAAGTGGCTATAGTATCCTGGCATAGGATTTTAAAAAGGAAATGTGGGTACTAGATTAGTAATTGACACCAAACTATAAACTATTTCCAAAAAACTAATTCTGTTCACTAAGACATTAATAATTCAATTTCTTAGGCCAAATCATTAATTAATTCCTGGCATTACTCAAGAATAGATTTTTTTTTTTGCTAGAGGGGAAGATAAGGCTTATTTCACAAATATTGTTAATTAGTTTAATATTAATTTTAATTTATACTTTTTAACTTTCTGGAGTATTTTCTTTTCTTTTTAACTGCTTTTAATACTCACTTGAGAGGGAAATCAGTATTTTTTAAAAAATTCAACATTCAAGCTTGTTTCTTCCCAAGAGAAGGCTAGTCATGGAATTCATGCCATTTCTAAAAGAGAAACTTTCTCATGTCCATTTATAACTATAAAAAGTTAGGGGAATATATCTACATCAGAATATCTGGACTGTTCAGCTCTTTGCTCCCATTCCCATATTGAGGTACATTTCTTATGATTATACTTCTTGGTAGTATGTAATTCCAACCCCCAAATTTAACTTTGTATGTGTGTATATTCATATATATATGCTTATACATACATACATACATACATACATACATACATACATACATACATACATATACACACACACACACACACACACACACACACACACACGAAACACAAACAAGGGACAAGTAGGGCTAAATCTATAGGCTAAGCCGCATTGATACATATTATCAGTCATCTAATGACTGAAATTGAAATGATTCAGCCAGTGGTGGAATTCAATTTCTTTTTACTACTGGTTCTGTCGCTTGATGGATGTGGCTGGGGGTCATGTGACTAGGTGGGCAGTTTCTGTAAGCAGAAATAAAGATTAGGCTAGAAACAACACCAGAATGGTTTTTACCTGCCTTCCTTACAGGATTAACCCTGTAAAGTGGGGGGGGGGAGGAGATTTCTTCTAACAACTGGTTCTCCGAACTGCTTAGAAAATTTACTACCGGTTCTAGAGAACCTGGAAGAAACTGCTGAATTTCAGCTCTGGATTCAGCCAGCAAAATATCTGGGTTTTTTTTCAGCAAGGAGTCATGATAGAATGGTAAGTCTAGATATGAAATCTAATGTCATATTTCTTTCTATATTCTCTATATTTGCAAACAGCATTATAAAGGTAGAAGATATGTAAATCACAGAAGAAAGTCAACTTTAATATCAGCTAAAAACCTGTTAATTCTTTCACAAGTTACAGGTGTGGCAAACATTAAAAGACCTGCTCAGAATATTGGTGAACTTTCTCTGTCCTAAAGCAATAGACAATTTCACTTTAAAGACTAATACTTTTTCAATGAAATCTTAATTGATCACAAAATACTAAAGTTGAATAAACATCTTGGCCTAACAATAGATTATAAATGCTTATGTGGAATTTTATTGGATTTTACATATTGAAATGGAATGGTTTTCCCACACCAAAAATAGAACTTCAGAGAAAAATAATAAAAATGCACAATTCAAACTTTAAAGTGTTTTTAATTTGATGGATAATTTGGATCTTGTTGATTTATGGAGATATTAAAATGCTGACACAAAAGAGTTTCCTAATTTTTCTGAAAGATGTAGATCTTTTTCAAGAATAGATGTGATTTGGTACTATGAGTCTTTGGTTATTAGTTTGGTTTAGTTTATGAATATTAATGTACATAAAATGGAGACATTACCAAAGATTTCCTTAGAATATGTTAGCAACTTTTAAATGAAAAATATCTCTTTTGGGTGAAGATTGAATGAGATGTTGTTCCAAAGAAAACGGTAGGTAGTAGAGAATTACAAAAAATGAACTTGTGATTTAGTGTGTTGAATTTCTATTATTTATTTATTTTAATAAATTCTATAATTTATTACACAGGATAAATTTATTACACAGGATAAATTTATTACACAGGATAAATTATAGAAAGAAGAGAGACATGATGGAATTTTACAGAAGCTAAAATGTAATTGTGCTAATTATTGTAAACAATACGGGAAGCCACTTCTTTTTATCTTTCTAACCTTCTTTACATCCTTCTTTTTTCTACTTTTTTTTTCTTATAGCACTTTTAGCTTTTTCTTTTATTACTTTTTCCTGTCCATTTTCTCTGTTTCATTTTAGTTTGTGTTAGTTCTTATTAGTGCTGTTAAAACTTTAAATAAAAATTAGTTTAAAAGCTAGAATAAACCAAGCTTAAAATGAAATTATTGTTTTAAAAAAGTTCCAATACATATAAAGTCTATGGGTTTCATTTTCTCAGACAAGTAGATATTATCAGGGCAATTTACCGTAAGTGTATTGAACTACATTGGGCCTCAGGGAACCAGAGATTACAGCTGCTTGCCTCGTTGTCTCTCTTTGTTGTCCCCAAAGAGAGTCTCCTGTGTCTGCCTCAGGCAGGTGAGATATTTGAGCAGGCAAGTCCATCCCCAGTCTGGCATACCTCCATATGAGCCAGATGGTAGATAAGTCCTTAAGCAATTCAAGCTACCTATTAGTAGAGGTAGTCCTCAACTTAGGACCACAGTGGAACCCAAAATTTCTGTTGCTAAGCAACACATTTGTTAAGTGAGTTTTGTCCCATTTTACGACCTTTCTTGCCATGGTTGTTAAGTGAATCGTGGCTGCTATTAAGTTAGTAATAGTTGTGAAGTGAATCTGGCTTCCCCATTCTCTTGTCAGAAGTTCACAAAAGGAGATCACATGACCCAGGGACACTGCAACTATCATAAATATTAAGTCAGTTGCTAAGAGTCCAAATTTTGGTCACATGACCATGGTGTAACGGTCCTAAGTATGAAAAGGTAATAAGTCATTTTTTTCAGTGATGTAATGTCAAACAGTCACTTAATGAACTTGTAAGTCAAGAACTGAGGAAGAGGAAGAGGGAGTATGAACAGGTGAGGCCCTTTTCAATGTAGAATGTAGCTGACTGTCAGGTGTATCTATCATTTAAGACATATTGCTAAGATAAAGAATAGGGCTAAGACCAAGCCAATAGAAGACCTGTTAGATAACTTTTGAAGCGTTTATTCATTAAGATTTAGAAATAGAGATATTGTCATGGGGCCAATAGAGGATCCTGTAGATCAGTGTTTCTCAACTTTGGCAACTTTAAGATGTTTGGATTTCAACTCCCAGAATTCCCCAGCCAGCAAAGCTTCTTTATCCCACCTGGAAAAATGATATAAAAGCTTGTTGAATCCTTTGTTCTGAGTCCTAGCATTTTGCTGGCTGGGACCCCTTTTGCTGAAGCGCTTCAATAAAAGGAAATTAATCCTGTACCTTGTATCTGGTAGGCTTCATTGGCTTTGGTGCCAAGCTAAGACCCGAATTTGGGGACAACACTGTAGTGCAGCTTTACATCAGGCCAACAAGGTCATTTATTCAAGTAGGTTTTATTGTATGGTGACTTTTATATTCTGTTTTTTTATTCCAGATGTATATTCAAATTTTAAGTAAAACTCTGTAGATTTTCTTTTTCATAGTTTAACACCTTTTTTCATAGGAACCTATGATTGAATGTTGGGATCCACCAAACAGTGGTGGAATTCAAATTTTTTTATTTCTGGTTCGATGGGCATGGCTTGGTGGGTGTGGCGGCGGGGGTTATGCAACTGGGTGGCAGTTTCTATAAGCAGGGCAATAAAGATTAGTCTAGAAACAACACCAGAATGTATTTTTCCTACCTTCCTTACAGGATTAACTTTGTAAATTGGGGGGAAAAAACAAAAGGAGATTTCTTCTAACAACCAGTTTTCCATGCTTAGAAAATTTACTACCGGTTCTAGCGAACCTGATAGAACCGGCTGAGTTTCACCTCTGTCACCAAACCTGATGTTGCTGGGCTCCTTGTTGAACATCCTTGTTTGGTGCAATTCATAAATAGCATAATTCAGAATGGTTTACACAAGTTGAACTATTTTGCTCCTTTCCATCATGTCTGATGCTCAGAAACTGCCAGGATAAGTCCTGCAATTTTCTTTT
>JANHFJ010004000.1:0-10670 GCA_032468195.1 Cerberus rynchops
AGCTACCCCTAGCCCTCCCTTCCTACCTTAACTTACCTGCGGTTGCATAAGCATTTCACTGCATATCATACCCATGTGTGATTGTGTATGTGACCAATAAAATTTGGAATTGAATATAATCTGAGCCCTCATTACTATTACAAGCTAATTTTACCAGAAGAAAGATGGCTATAAATCTGATTGATCGACATTGATTCAATATCATGAACAAAGAAGCATTAATACTTTTTTTTTACTTCTTCAAAGTTGAGTACAGGCCATTGTATTTAGGATTCCTAGGTCTGGCATCTCCATCCAGGACTTGGAAAGAGTCGTATATGAAACTCTAAAAGCAAATTTAAAGAACTTATATGCTTCTTGTTGTTCTTGAATTACAATTCCCATCATTTATTTTTTGTTATTTTAGTTTAGTTTATGGAACTTGGAATCCAGAAATATCTGGAATTATCCCATTGAATTAGATAACAAGACTTAGCATGCTTCAGAAATAATGTAGGAGTAATTTTTCAAACCTAGCTTGATTTTTTTTTTTTTTTGCAGGCATTTAATCACCTGGAAGAGGTGCCATATTAAGTATCTGGAATTTCTTAAAGCAGCAATTTCTTCCCAATTATTCTTAAAATATGCATTGCCATATTAGGCTAGCCATCAATATGTAGTAATCTGTTATTTTTAAAATACCATTGTTTCAGCCATTAGTAAATCAACTTTAAGCTCTACAGCTATTTTTATAGTAGTTTCTGCTTCAGCTTGATCAGAATAATCTATTCCTTCTCCCCACAGTCTGATCATATTAAAATATGACATATTTATAATAGGAGATATTTATTGCACGGAATATACAATTTTATAGGAAGCAAACAATGACCAGAAATATATATCTCACTCAAATAAATCCCGTGTCATCGTCATTAGATATTTGCTGAAGCAACAGCTTTAAGAAAGCAACATTTCTGAAAAGGGCTGCTTCATTATATAAATTAATGAGTTTTATTGAGGGCCACAGGGACAGAAATTGTTTGGAATGCAAATGCCAGCAGATGGACCTTCATCTAAGATGTCAATATATATTTCACTGGCTTTCTCTTTTCACTGTAAAAAAGTATTACATAGGCTAGTTATAGTTCTATGACTACAAAGAACATTCAAATACTTAGTCTTGAATCTAAAATACATTAGTAGACCTGACTCCATCCATTCCATTTTTATCTTTAAAATCCATTTATCTTAAAAAAAAATACAGGTAGAAGTATGCTGGATTAGATGAGGCTTGCATTACTTTAGCAGAGAAACTTTTTTTTTTCAAAAAGTCTCTTCTATTTATGAATAGATCTTCTATTATCAAGTATGGATTGCACTTCACAACCAAAACTGGGTTAAGAATTAAGAGATCAGCATCACTGAATCCAGGAATAACCTTGTTCTCACATAAGTACTGTAAATTATCACTGATGAATACTAGAAACATTCACTAACTGGAAAATTTGCTGAAACTACAGACTGTATTACTAAAATTCATAATGTAATCCCATGCATGGAGGGGGGAAAAGCTAAATTCAATAGGAAGTGTATCTGGCATGTGTGTTTGGGATAATTATTTAGAGAGTATGTTTCAATGCATTTTTGCTGCAGAGCTGTATTGTTATTCACCTTTGCTTGGCCCATGAAAACTACACAGAACATCAGCATAAGGGAAATTTTAAACAGATAATGTGTGGAAGTTCTTCTCCCAAACACTGAGCTTTGCAAACACCAAAACTGGTTGGTGATGAAAATATTCCTCCCTAGAAGAGTTATTTGCAATGAAATAGAGCATCCTTTTTACATGTGTGCAGGCATAAACTTTCTCTTTACCCTCAAGCTTATTTTTCCCAAAATCATAATATTGGGTAATGTGAGATAAGTCCCATAAGCATACGTTTGCTCTTCTGTGGATACAAGGTGCTGCTGAGAAAGTGTGGGCTCAATTAACTGAGTTTCTTTTCTTCTGCAATTGATGTAAATCAGGCTATTAAGGAAAGCGTGAGAATAAGTGAGCAGAATTGGCTGTAACCATTTAGCAGCTCCTAATTGCGATGAAACTGAGAGAGACACATTGCATTTTAGTATTCTCTATGTTGACAGTTAAGTTCTTTTTTATTGCAAGAATTTATGAACTGTTTGATGATAGCACCAGTCAAAGCACTGCAATATAATGATATGATGCACTGTTGTGCTTTATTTATTCCAGTATAATGGTGGGGGAAAACGGGACAGGAGAGAACCATGCTTTCTAATGAAGTTTGCCAGAAAATTGCTAGTTTTTCCCAGATCAGCATCTGGGCAAAAGGAATGATCTCAGAGAACAAGTATCAACATGCAGCATGTGCCTGCTACCAATTTGGGATGAGGTTGTTAGAAAACATGATGCCTTTTAGTTGACAAATCATCATCCATAACAGTATTTTCATTCTTTGGGATATTTCTTCCTTTATTAAGTCATTCGAAAACTAGGAAGAGTTTGCTCTGTAAATATGCCAGCTTTGCAATGAAATAGAGCCTTGGTGGCACAGTGGTTAGAGTGCAGTACTGCAATACAGCAGTACTTCTGCTGTCTGCCCGTTTAAATCCCACCAGGCTAAAGGTTGACTCAGCCTTCCATCCTTCTGAGGTGGGTAAAAGGAGGGCCCAGATTATTGGGGGCAATATGCTGATTATGTAAACCACTTAGAGAGGGCTGGAAGGCACTATAAAGCAGTATATAAATCTAAGTGCTATTGCTATTACTATTTGATTTAAAGACAGCACCTAAATTTTTCTATATGCCACCTTTTGGTTCAAACACAGATTAGAGCCTATTTTTGTTATTTGTGAATTGCATTCACAACTAGGCAAGTACTTCTTCTAGCAAGTAACAGTGACTTTACCATAGCAACCACTTGTTATTTTAGATTCTTATCATCTGGTACTCTTAAGAAAGTAAGCAGAGAATCTGAAGAAAGAACTGTACCTTCTGAGTATTATACCTTCTTAAAACAACAGAATAAACTGACCATTGTTGAAAAGGACCTAAGGTGGAGAAGGAGAGAATGGGCCGTCTTCCCTTTGTTTAAAGAAGCCTGCTATAAGATTCTAAAAAAACCTTTCTAAAAAATTAGGAATAGCTGATGATTTTTGATTAGGATAATTAAGAGGACACTGACCTTACAACTTTAGATATTGCTGGATGTCAATATCTGGGCCCATTTCTTTAAAATTGGGTTTGTTAACAATATCTTCCTAGGCTGTCCAATACAGAATTGGAGAAATCAAATATTTAATCATAAATACCTTCTTATTCTTATTGATTTTGAATCCCATCATGCCTTTTTCAGTTTATGCTAGTGTTACCTATTTGTGTTTCTCACTGTAAAGATATGTGACTGCTCAGCTCAACAGATTACATTATCTTTTAAAAATGAATTTCTCCTTCTCTAGCAGCATTGTAATTTATAACTCAGGTGGTAAAATGCTCTTGTGGGTATACTGTTCTTGTTGAAGCACTTGGTGTTGCATGTTTTATCAAATCTGTGTCACTGAGCAGAGTGTCTACAGTAGCTTCTTGCATTTATCTTGTATTTGAAAGGAATATTGGGCTGGGTTGGAAAATGCACAATTTTTGCATGCATATGGTTATCAAAAATTATCTCGTTAAACTACAGCAATATGATGATGTATTGGACAAATGAAGCCTGCTCTGGTCTAAGTACTTTGCTGATATTAAGACTTTTCTCCATATGCATCCAATATCTGTGAAGCTGCAATAAGTATCCTGCAATATAATGTGTAGGATATATTCATCATAATGAATGAAATTTTGAGGAATCTTGACTTACCAAAATTAAGAAGCATGACAGTGTATGTTAATCAAATGGAGTGTGTGAATTGGATACTCTGGCTTATTCCCTGATAGTAGAAACCATGTGTTATTCTTGACTTCGAATTTATGGCTTGTTTAATAGAAAGAAACCATGGATTCTGGTGTGCAGGATTTCAAAAACAATAGTAACAGCCAGAAGGAGTTTCTATAATTTGTCAAGTTATTTTGGATGGCTAAGGAGCACCTAATTGCTTATTCATGGTAAAGCAACTTTGGCAAATGAACAGGTTTACTAAATTATTTGTCCCAGTCTTCATTCCATTAGACTGTTTAGAAAATTATTGCTAAAATAAAACAATCAATAATTGTGTATGTTGCTTCTAGCATTCTTTAGGATTGGCAGGAGAAAAGACTGGAAACATAATAGATTAGATATATAGATTGGATAGATTAGATAGATGGATTGGATGGACAAATATAATGGACAAATAGACAGACAGGAGAAATGGAGAATTGAGAAATCTGTAGGTGGAAAGGGCTGCAAGGAAAATCTGGTAAATTGTTGCAGATTTAATTTTCTCTTTTCTTGCCCAAATCCCCACTACTACTATTACTATTTTTAAAAAAAAAAATACATGTTTTCATCATAAATTATGTAGGAAATGCAAATGCTGTAAACTGAAGACACAACAGTTAAGCAAAATAAACATTTCTCATCTTAGCTTCCAATCATCTCCTGAAAACCATCTTCCACGCGTTTATTTTTCTTCTTTCCGATTCCTTGTTGCCACCCTAAGATATTAGACTATTAGAAAGAAGACATTAATGCTATATATTTAACATTCATCATTGTTAATGATGCTGTCTTAAGATATATTTATTTTAGCTGATTAACAGCTGAATGAAAGTGTGGCATAGACATTTCTGGAAAAGGCTCCTAGGATAATAAACATCATCTCTACTAACAAGAGGATCGTTGATGCTCTTTAAGTAATCCCAATGCTTAGCTCAAAGGTCTTCTTTTTTTGTACTTGCCAATGAGGCTCAAGCTAGAGTATTTGATCAATCTATTTCAGTGTTTTTCAAACATAGAAGCTAGATGTGTGAATATGAGTTCCCAGAATTTCCAACCGCCATGACCAATCGGAAATTGCATGCTAGCTGGTAATTCTGGGAGTTGAAGTCTGTATAATCTTAAAGGTGCCAAGTTTGAAAAACATCTATTTCATTAATATGCAAAGGACTGTGCTTATCGCTCTCAGATTCTGGAACCTCCTATCATGAAAAGCCATATTAGTTTCATTTTTGCTGTCCTTCCTCTCAAAGGAAAAGCATTTTTCTTCAGCAAGTGTTTGGTATTTTACTTCATTTATTTTGGAAGATGATTGGTGGAATTGATTCATTAGTTTTTGTTTGAATTCTAATGTTATGTCTTATTTATCTAATATCTTATTTTTTGAAAGAAATGCAGGGTACAATACTCTATACTGTATTTTACTGTGTCTCATCCATGGAATATTATCTGATCAATGTCCACTAACTGCCATATTTCTTTTTCTTCCCATTGAATCATTCCCATTAATTTATATTTTATATTTTAATCCCTATCTTCCTAATTATTTGTTTCATTTCATAAAGAAATATTAAAGATGGAAAAAATTATATAGGAATACATTGTTTTTAATTAATGGCTCCCAAAGTACTGTGGTTGGAGATATTTCTGACTTGGGGAACATTTTTGATTTATAGAACACTTGGCCCTAGCCTAGTTACATTTTTTTAAAATCTCATACCAGATGCACATCTATTCCTATTAAACATTGCAACTATCAATGAGAAAGAGAGAGAGAGAGAGAGGTTCATGAATTAAAAATACATATTCTAAAATACATATTATAAAATAAATATTCTTCTCGTTTGGAAGAATTCAGCATCTGCCTATCCTATTGGTTCTATTGTCTATTATCAGTAGGAAATTTTGCCAGATGTTTGAATTAAATCTGACTTCCATTAACTTAAAAACACATTTCATGTCTGATATGCTGGACAGCAATAGAGTATTAACCATGGATTTTTTTTCTGACTAAAGACAGTGACAACTTTGCAGGGAACCTATTTATAATAAATATTTACAACAACACAAACCTAACATTCATCCATGTCAGGTTTCCTCCTAGATCTCCTTCCCAGAAACTGTCCTCCTCTAGCTCTTCTTCTTCCTCCCCCTTCACTCTGTTTCCTTCCCCCATTTCTGAGCTCCAGAATACACTCGATTTATTGTCCTCTGTTCAGTACAACTTGACTTTCTCCTGGATCTGAAGTAGCTATAGCTGAATACCTACTGCTTCTCTCTTGTGGGAAGAACCTCTGGCAAGATCTACTGCCTTGTCCTTCCCTAGAGAGTTGGGCCCCAATATCTCCCCTTCCCATTGTCAGTGTAGTGTGAAAATGCTGTATCTTTCCTTCCCATCTTGACTGAACATCTAATATCTATCTCTGGATCTTCCCTTTCTTTCTTCCAGATATCCCACCTGTGGAACTTTCTTCTCTTTTCTCAACTAGAAACCAGTAACTGCTCTACACATAACTTCATTCTCCAACCTTTCTCTCTAGTCATCTTTTTTTTTTCCCCTCTATCCAATTTTTGGCTAGACTGGAACATATACCCCACCAATTGAGATGATAAGTATCATCCCCATCCTAAAGGCTGATCAAAATAGGTATATTTTCAATTGACAGTAAAAACATTTCAGGGTGAGAACTCGCTTAACTTCTCTTATGAGTTTGTTCTGCCTGTTATGTGTGACAACAGAAAATTTCTAGCCCTGTCACAAATGAGAAATATAACAGGCTGTAATACAGTCAGTAAACAAGCATGTTTCAAACAGTTAAGAGGCTTTGGAACCTAAAACATCCTAGAACCCTTGATCAAGAAGCAAAGCTCTAGTGACATAAAATGGGCAATAAAATGAAACTTATGCTAATTGTCTCTAATTGCCACCTGTCTGTACCAAACAGAACTATTAGGAGTTGCCATCTGGAGGGAAGTTCCATTTGACCTTGTTCAGGGGAGGCCACACAGGAGCAGGATGACTTTGCAGAAGGCAGATGGACCTGTGCACGATAGCAACTATGGTGTTTTTGTCACATGTCCAAGATATTTTCCTAGCTAAAGGTCATGACCATACTCTTCACCCTTTCAAAAATGACTATAATAGTATTAACAGTACCATTAAAAGCCATTCCTCCACCTGGTGGAAATAATTTTAGCAAAACAAAGAGAACATCATTTTGCTACAACCCAGAAATTATCCCTCAGTGTTTCTGCCTCATGCAGTGTTTCTCAGTCTCAGCAACTTTAAGACATGTGGACTTCAACTCCCATAAATCCTTAGGCAGATGCTCTCTGGACATTTCTGGAAGTTGAAGTCCACATGCCTTAAAGTTGCTGAGGTTGACAATATTGGCTTAGCAGATTGCCGAGGCCTTGCAGGGGTCTTTTGTTTGCTAAAAAAGGGTCACCTTTCCTACTGTTCCCTTGCACCCTTGATGTGGTTGAAAAATACAGCATTGAAAGCAATGTCTGCAGAAAAAAAATACATGCTGCATAGCCCTGTTATCCTCCCCTATCTCCCTGTATTCCATTGAGAAGTCTTTCTGGATGCATCACTTCACTGTCATTTGCAAGAAGTGAGTCTCCTGTGGGACTCCAAGTGCAATTGGAGCTGGCTGCCAATGACATATTGACAGTGTCTTTCAAGAAGAAACATGGCATTTGGGACTCATAGTCACTGCTCAGCACCAGCTGGCAAAGTGTTCTCGGTGGAGAAGGTTGACTGACTCCTCATCAGAAATCAAGAGCAGATCTGAGATCTTTTACTCCATCTATTTGGGATGCTTAAAACAAACATCCCATGTTTATTTTGGCTGAACTTTACAGCCCAAGTTTTGGATGGAATCTTAAAAGTATTATCAGTACAAAGTGGACCAGGGAGTCACATTATGGCATCTGTTGGCCTCTTGGGACCCACTGGCAGCCCATTCCTGCTCTCTGCTCTTCTTTTTTTAAATGCATGGTTTCTTGAGTAATCCAGTTACCTGGGCTCACATTCATACTAATCTATAAATCATGTTTAATGATTCTCAATAGCCAGATTTTTGGAACATATTAAGCCACAGTCAAACCTCATTATGACTTAGTGTGATACAGATACTTAAGGGGCCATTTGGGTTTAGTGCTACAGGGATATGCCTGAAATTCAGAACATTCCACAGGATTCCCTGCCAGAACTTTCCCTTACCCTTGTGAGGATCCCTACATTTCCAACAATTAAATAAAGTTCCAAATACAGAACTTTCTTATTTGGGTTGTTACATGGATGTTTCATCTCTGTGTATAGAAAAAAATATGTCAAGTCCAAAATCAATAATGACATGTTGTGAATCTTCCAAGCTGAATTTTTCATTGTTTCACACCTACAGACAAAATGTTGCCAGACTGAGCATTCTACTATGTGCATCTACAGTATACTCGGTGAACTAGTAGGGAGGGGCTGCCTTTACCCTCTTTCTCTCACACATAATATCTAGACTGAGTTTCCTCTTATTCTTCTGGAACACACTGTCTCTCCCCTCAGAATCAACTTCCTTACTATATTTCATCACAAACATTACTTCCTTTGAGCTGCAGGTCTCATTTTAGCCCTCTAGGAATTATGTCATACTTGGAATAAAGATCTTGGTTACTGTGAATTATTGATATTAAACTGTGGTAGACCAGTTAACAATCAGTGATATTGTGTTAACTCATTCCTTGCTATATCTCAATTAAGTGGCTTCTTTGCAATAGTATCTATTCCTCAGGTTTTTGGCTACCACAATAGATTCATAGATTGATGACAGGACAAACAAGAACCTTCTCTTAGACCATAGTGCTTCTTAAGATATACATTAGTCAAAGTAGTCTGGAGCGGTCCGTTCCCCTTTTAGAGAATGGGAAAACATTGGTGCAAGGCCTTTCCGTAAGGCCTAATCCCTACAAAGTTTAATTTATGGTGCTGAAAAAAAATCCATATTCTCTTTCCACTTCCCCATAGGGTATTTTCATTTAATGTATGAGCAGCAGTGAAGAATAGAAAGCATAGTTATAAATTTCTCAGATCTAACCAGGAGTAGTTTCCAACGTAATACTGAAAGTACATATATTTTCCTAAATTCATATGAAAAAATGGTGTGATGATAATGAGGGGACAGTCAACATGCTGGATTAATAAACATGACCTGAAAAAAGAAACAGAGATGGATGAGTTACTTTGAAAACAATATGAAATAGTTTAGACCAGGCAATGGAGCAAAACACAACTAGAATGTCCCTTAGCCAAGAAAGGGGACAATTCGTAGAAATATTTCTTTCTCCTGATATAAAGTTAAAAGTGTCCAACTCTAGACTGTGGTACTCATCTCCATTTTTTGGCCAAGGAAGCCCGCATTGTCTAAAGACATTTCCATGGTTATGTGGCCAGTATGGCTATACCACAAAGAATCATGGAATGTTGTTACCTAAATGATACCTATTAATCTACTCATATTTGCATGCTTTTGATCTGCTAGGTGAGCATGAGCTGGGCAGGAAAGGGAGCTCACCCCATTGCATGGGGCTCAGGACTCAAATTTGGGCTGTCAGCTTTCTTTAACCTCTGAGTCATTATCTCCCCTAGATCTCCTGATAGAAACAACCACAAATGTGCCTATACATTGCTATCAGGTTTTTATCTGGAGAGACTAACAATTGAAAATTCTATGTTAATTACAAAAGTAAAATAATTAAACCAAGATGTCCACCTCATGCACTCTTACAGTAAACTGTTTGTTCTCTTTCCTATTAATATTTCTCTTTTTCAGATTTTCTTTTTAACTGCCAACTTCTACAGCAATCTAGCCTTGCTTCTATTTGCTGATTGTTACCCATATTGCCTGCACCAATAAGAAAGAAAGGGGGGGAGAGAAGCCACTTGTCTTTGTAATTCAATTAACCCCTGGGTCTGTATTTGCTTTGGGATATGGCATTATGGACATGAAATGCTGCAGGTATGATGAGCAGAGCTGGGTCTCAGTGTCATGGTAAATCAAATCAGGCCCTCACGGAAGAGGGAAATGCTAAATGCATAACTCCAACTGACCTCCATAGACAGAGGGCTGCCACTCATCAATCTGATGGGCACCACTTGATTAGAAAGGCAGCCTCAGGGATAGGAAGAAAAAAAAGAGTCCATCTAACATTTGGTTCCCATGTGGGTAAATATACAGTGTAATAAAAGGGCTCATTTTCTGCTGTAGTAACATTTGCTTAATCTTGGGAATCAGGAACATTTTGGGATTGGTTTTGTTTTTTTTTAGGTCTCTACATCAGTTATTTATGTTGGGACAGCTGTGAGGATGGCCAGGTTAATAGAGTGAGGGATTACATTTGAGCTTGAACAAGAAGACCAGATGGAATGTATTTAAACAGAAAGCTTTTACATTTTTTTTAAAGAATGCACAGCTAGGACCAAGGAACCATTGTTTCATTGCTGCTTGGAACTGTGCCATGCAAGAGCACATTTGAGGCCTCTAATTTAAATATATATCCTTCCATCTGAGAGGCAATGTCCTCCTTTCATTTTGGTACCTTTTTCTGTAGTTAAGTGGCAACAGAAATAAACTGAATCTGAATTAAAAATTAAATTAAATTAAATTAAATTAAATTAAAATCTGAATTAAAAAGGCTCGACAACATCTCTTTCACCTCAGATGATTGAGAGACTTCAAACTTCCACTGAAGGTGCTTAGGAAC
>JANHFJ010004003.1:64608-76969 GCA_032468195.1 Cerberus rynchops
CTTGGGCTCTGAAGGCCAAAAGCTTAGTGTGGTCAAAGGTGACAAAACTTTTGCCTGCCTTTCTTGTTCCTTCATTGAAGTATTTTTCTCCTGAAACAGAGCTCACTTGAACCCCTGACATATTTTTGGACAAGCTATGTATTGAGGCAGAGGCTCCATCATTTCCACTTTCATGATTCTCAGCTTCCCTGCCTAGACATATTTTTGCTCAGCAAAAATTTGTCCTTTGTAGGGCTTTGAGTTGTTACCTCTTCCTTATCACTTTGCCGCAGGTGGTTACAGCGATCCAAGAAAGCATGTCCTCCCAGGATCCATTCTTTCTGAATAAGGCTCTGAAACCCCAGCTTTGTTCTACAGTATGAATCCATCATAATTTGAACCAGGCACGAGATCACACAACAGAGGTCAGAAGCATTCTCCTCTAAAAATAAAGAGACAAATAGAACTTTTTCAGATGAGAGAAAAGCATTTGTGGCCACTTTAAATGGACACGTCTGTGTTATTACACTCCCTCCTGTCAGGCAAACATTAATGTCTATTGAGTGGGAAGTTAGCACTCTTAATGCGTTTAGTGAACATCCTGAATTTGTACTATTCTATTAAAATTAAATAAAGATCAAAATTAGTACAGAGCAGGAAATGATTTAGATAAGATTGTATTACTTTCTCAGAAACACTGCATTTATCAATTTACCTAATAATGTAAACATTTCTAAGTCGATTTGGTCACATAAAACAAAGGAATGTATTCCAAAGCAGCATGCATTGAAGCATTCTTTCACAGTGGTAAAACAAAGAAGATTACTGAGCATCATATCAGAATGAGTGAGACAGCATGAACACAGTGGAAGAACCTATACAACAGATTAGTTAAGCATATGATACAAAATATAGTACAGGAACAAGTTTCAGGACTCCAGGAAAAGCAAGGTAATATATTGTCCAAAAGCGTGCCTTTATAAGTATCGAAGCCAGTAACTGGGTTCACTCATCACACTAGACATGGTTCATTTAATGATGACCTACACAGAAGCTAAGCCAACTGAGTTCACAGAGTAAGCCAGGATTAAACAAATCAAATTTCACAATTGCATTATGAATGAGCTTAGCAAGTTTGTTGTACCAGTTCTGATCCTGCTGAGTTAACAGGAGAGTAACAGACATGCTAAACATCAACCCATCTAAACTAGCCCTCTGCATACTACTCACAGGTGGAGAAAAATGGGACAGCAGAAGACAGGGTCTTCACTGAAAGGAAAACAAGGAGATAAGACAGAGGACAGATGCAGGTATTAAACCAGTATCCAAGAAACATGCTAGAAGGGCCATGCTTTAAAATAAAAGGCAACTCTTTGGTGTATCTTAGTCAGAAATTTATAGTCATATACAGATGTATACAGACCTGAACACCTCAAGAGTGACTAAACACATCTCTTTTCTAGCTATTCTATTTCTATTACATTTGAGGAAAAAAGATGAATCAAACAAATAGGCCCAATCCTCTTTTAGGAATGGGATAAAACATGATATGATGTATTTATTTTCAGTGTTTGAATATAAATTTTCCTGAAACAGGCCAATTGCAAAATAATAATAATGATATTTATAGGAGGGAGTGTTTTTGACAAATCTTAAAATTTCATTAGAATAATGGCAAAGGGCATGCCAATCAAGTGGATTTCAATATTCAAACATTGATGCTGTTCTTAAGGCAAGTGACTGACAGAAAGGTTGGCAGAAATGTAGAGCTTGATGTAAGGAACTGTACATTTAATGTAACTGTAAATGAATTCTGAAACTGCAGAATAAAGAAAGGAATCTCATTAGAACTCCTGCATGCTAGTGCTTGATATGCTCTATAAAATGAATGCAAATTCTCTAACCCCCATTTATAATCTAGAGTTTAATAGAAAAATAAGAGTAATAGTGGTATATGGTTACAACTTGCTATCAAGTAGTCCTAATTCCACTGGAAGAAAAACTGAAAATCCCTAATCTTGAAATCAGTTAAAACAAATAATTGTGATTGCCTACTTTTCTTTGGTAAGCTGATCAAGAGAGCAAGGGATGGGCAGATTGGACATTCTTTGATAAAACAGATTAAATAGATCTGTTCCATCAGGGTTCAGGCATATTTTTGGAATGGATTACACCCAATCAGCCTATGGCTTATAATCAGAATGAATGTAACTAGCAAGAGATTCTTCTAAAGGTTATATTGGATATAAGAAGTAGTTTAGTAGACATAATACTCCTATTTGGAGTATACTCCTATTTCGTTTCCAGAAAGTGATATTGGGTGATATTGCTCAACTCCACTGCAGTTGTAGATTGGTCAAGCATTTATGCTACTCCCAAAGTTGCTTTTTCAAGAGGCAACTGGACTTTCTGATTTTTTTCTTTGAAGATGTTTCGCTTCTCATCCAAGAAGCTTCTTCAGCTCTCCTTCAGTAGTTCTTCAGCTTCTTGGATGAGAAGCAAAATGTCTTCAAAGAAAAAAACAGAAAGTCCAGCTGTTTCTTGAAAAAGCACCTTTAGGACAACCATGATCTGGATGAATGAGAATCTCCATAGACATTTATGCTACTGTTGCATGTAGCTGCCAGGAGAGTTCTCCATAGGTTTGATCTACACTGACATTAGAATTTTAAGAAGCTGAATACTGAAAAGGCAATTTTCCTTTGTAGCTATAAGTAGTCCTTGGTTATGACCATTCATTCAGTGACTGTTCAAACTTGTGATGGCGCTGAACATGTGGTACGTTTAGCCAGTCCTCTGATGCCCAGCTGGCAACTGCACCAAAGCTTCTCAGTCATCATTTGCAGCTTTCTTTGCCAGCTTCTGGCAAGCAAAGGCAGTGGGGAAGCTGGCAGGGAGGGTGCAAATGGGGACTATGTGATGTCCCTGTTTAATGACCCACAGCGATTTGCTTAATGATAGCCATTAAGTGGCATATTCATATGTCGTCATGCTTTATGATCAAACCACTTAGCTACGGCAATTCCGGTTCCAATTGTTGTCATTAACTGAGGGCTACCTGTATTTTATTTGAACTTGTACTTTGGATTCAGTAATGAACTGGTGGCAAATGAGATGCAAAGATACCAATTTGGATGAACTGATCCAGATGGAGTAACAGCTTGACTTTTTACTCTACCTTTCTATAGTGCTTATGCATTGTACAAATTAGTTTGTATTTGGAGCTAATTTTAAAGCACACATTATTCTGTACTGTTTTCTAAAATCTGTCTTGTCTGTCTGTCTGTCTCTTTGCAGGAAAAAATAGTTACATTATTGAATGAAACACAAAAGATGTGGGTGGATGTAGTTAATACTCTACAAGACAAGTAGTGACACAATCGATCTTTAAGAAAAAAAGTTACTTATTAACCATTTTAATACAATTCATTTTACAAGCGTAATTCTTCATGCATCACTACAAGTCCACTATTCATCCACTTTTAAAAATGATTTGCATATCTTTCAGTTAACACAATAAAATCATGTTTCTTTTTTTAAAAAAATATGAAATTACATCCCATGTGTTATTCCTTAGAAATTGAAGGAATTAACATTTATTTATATGGATTTTTAGCCTCGTCAAATTGCAAATTTGTGGTGAACACCTTAAGGAGCCTATTTTATAATTTAGAAATTTCAGTCAAACATTGCAAATTGTCTTCAAATACCTCTGTAAGCAGTCCTAAAATAGTTCCACTTGGCTGATGTGTATATTGGTTTACCTCTGAATAATTCAGGGGAGGAGGGATATTCTAGGCCAGTGTTTCTCAACCTTGGCGACTTTAAGATGTTTGGACTTCAACTCCCAAACTTCAACTTTGCTGGCTGGGGAATTCTGGGAGTTGAAGTCCAAACACCTTAAAGTCGCCAAGGTTGAGAAATACTGATCTGGGCTATATGTGAAGCAGTTAGATTGTGTTTCATGTACACAGCATGCAGAGATTAATACAATTTGAAAAATTGATGTTCTGAATATTTTTTGGGAATTAAGTGAACATTGACTCAGCAGTATGTTTTGAACTATTTTGCTTCTTCAAATAAATGTTCAGTTTGAGGTTATATGCATCCAAGGTCAGAAAACTGCCAAATTTAAATTGTTGTAAAGATATTTACATGGCAAGCAATTCATGAATAAAAGATTAAGGAAGTATATTTTATTTTTATTTCATCTACTTATAATTGACTGGGAAGGGGAAGTATGCTTTCTTGAACTTACCTTGAAGAAGAACATTTGTGCTCTGTACTTCAAGCAATTCAATAATATCTATTGTTTTTCTCAGACATCGCCTGGAAGAACATGGACAAATTAGAGCTTTAATATATCCTTGGAAAGTGGAAAAGCATAATTCTGTTTTGGAATCAAGTGGGAACATGATGTTAACTCAAGAATATTAGATAAATGCAGTATCTCAAAATGAAAATTTTTGAAGTTGTTATTAAGATATGAGAATACATCATGTTGTCCTGTATTATCTTAAAGATTAGATGGTTTGCTTTCCTAAGTATGTCTAGATAACACAATTTAGGAAGTTAACCTACCTTATGATTTCTAACCAATTTGTACTTTCCAACAGTGAAAACCATTTTACATCAGTATCCCAAAATTCTGCACTGTTATCTGAAAAAAATAAGACAATAATTTTAGCTATTTACATGAGAAATATAGACTGTTTTATGTCAATGAAGCACAAAGATTCAGAGACATATTAATGATTCTATTCTCAAATATATTTTTGCATCAGCAGAACCCAAGTAATCAGAACACAGGATTTATTGTTTTACTCTTTAAATAATGTTTCAACAATACAATTAAAAAGAATGGTCAGCTATAGGAAGGCATATAATCTGAATATTTATACCCATCAGTAGACTAAGAAAACCTTCTGATATAAAGTTGAAGTAGAAACCCCCCAAAACAATAAAAAAAGACTGAAAGACTGATTAGTATTAATACTTTATCAGTTCTTACTGCAAAATGAACTTACAAAGTAGTTTACAAAAGCAGTAAAAAGCAAAGAAAACAAAATCTGGCTCTTTTGAAAAATGATTCATTAATTCTTGGTTTAAGATATGCAATAACATGCATTTGCAGCTTTATAAACAAGCCTTTCAAGTATCAGTAGTAAACAACAGTTTTAGGTTTCATGACTTTTCTACATTTGAGTTATAAAATGTGATTTTCCTTATATTTTCTACATACCTATTAAAAACAGTTGTTTAAATTTAGTATATGCAACTTGGATTTCTTGCAAAGATGGAAGGCTGCTTGAAAGGTCTTCAGTTTTCAAGGCTTCATATGGAGGCTTATCAATTGTTTTATACATTCTAAATAGAACAGATTAACAACATTCAGAACACAGTAGAATGCATTAAATGGAGACTTCTTTATTTGGCACCAAAAGGCAGAACTAGCAACTTTTGGGACAAAAGTGGTAAGATTGTTGAATTTCATTAATTTTATACAATCCTGGGGTAGGGCAACAGCATTTCTGTTTCTGGGATTCTTTAGCTGGCATACTAGTTTACTCCAAATAATGAAGAATCTGTGGGTGCCAATTTTACTGGCCTCCTACTCTGCATTGTTATAGAGAAAAGTATATCTTATTGTGAAGAAACTTAAAACTTCCTGAAATATTAAGCATGTATGAATAGCAGAGAATTTCTAATAGAAAATATTTGCTTTATAAACTATTACATTTCTGACATCTTTCTGTCATTTATTGAACTGTGTTAATACTTTTTGTGTTTTAGAAGTTTGATAAATGTATTAATAAATCTAAAGGACTGCTAAATGCATGAATTTTTGTATCTTTTCTCACTTGAGCCCCAAAGCAACTTCAAGCCTGATTGTGATTTAGACTTGCTTTTCTTAGCCAGATGAGTGAACAAACTGTTCACTAATACCATGGTCTAAATTATACTTACACATAAGATAGTGTTGAAAGTGCGGTATCTTTCCTACTGCCCAATAATTTGTGATTTAAAGTAATGGCAAATTAACAATATGTTATAGGGTTGTTCAAAATTTTCAGTTCCTGAAAGAGGAAATCCTAGGGAAATTTCTGTGACCAGATTGATCCAATTATTCCACAAATAGTCTAGCAGTCTTCTGCAGCATTCAAAACACCCCACATGGCTTCTGTTCAGTTTTGCTTCCGGGAAAGTGCCAGACCACCCAGAATAGTGATCCATAAAAAGAACAAATGTCTAGTATATTATCAATGGGAAAGAAAATGACAGCTTGCCATTAGGAATTAAGTATTCATAGAGTTATTGCAGCTGAAAATTCAAATGTGTACTATGTTGAAACAGAACTATTATTTACCCATCCAAGAATAGTTTCTGCAGCTGGGAAGTGTTGTCATCTTGTTCTTTGGCAAATGTTGACATCTTGAGGAGAGCAGCCCCATTATGGCAAGACCAACACCAAATCTGTAGTAGATATTTACATGTGGTTTGGTTATGTATGAGAAACATTCATTTTGTTATGGAGTAGTAGAGGTATCACATAGTACAAGTTAATATTCCACTCACCATGCATGAAATTCAGTGCTCTGAAGAGCACTTAACATGAAGGTGGATGAAATAGTTTGGATAATCCTTCAAACATCAATTTGGATTAATTTAACATGGTTGCATGATCTTTCCCCATTAGATCTAGCTAAGTTTTCTGTCATCTTTTTTGTTTTGAAGAAAAAAAAAGGGAACTTTAAAAGCATAAAGAAATTGAATACGAAATTGCTGAAGTGGCATGAATCAAAATGTTTTGGACAATCTCAGACGGTTTCAACAAACAAGGGGTTTTTAACACATTACAATTGGTAATTGTAATCTGTCTCATATATATCCTGCATTTGCTAGTACATAGGAAGGCTAGTACAATATTAGCCTGTAAGATTTCACTCCCTTTAGAAATTCTAATTATATCCTTAATCTGTTCTAAAAAGAAATTAAAACATATATTCAAGTGTGATTTGAAGATGGTTGCCTTGGTTTTATACCTTTTGGAGAAGACTTTCTACTCCTTATTTCTTATTATTTGTAAATAAAAGAATTATTACATTTCAATGTTTTGGGGGATTATTAGTAGGTTTTTATTTATGGTACCTTTTATATGATGCTGCTAGATACCATGGGATGGTTTCACTGGTTCATGGGAGAGAGCATGGGAGATAAATATGATCAATGTAAATGAATGAGGTAGTTAGGAAAGCTAGTACTATGTAACAGTTAAGCTGTTAGGCTAAGGACAGGAAAACCCAATTTCTAGTCCTCCTAGAGACAGAAGCCAGCTGGGTGACCTAGATCCGTCCCTCTCTCTCAATCGATATCAGTGCTAGGTTCTACAACAGAGGCCTAACAATAGAACTTATCACATCACACATTGGTACCTTTACTGCATGAACCATAGTGAGTGTAATACAAAATAAATCCTACAGATAAGCAATACTTATGCTAGGAAGAACAAAATGGGGTAGAATTAGGATATATTCTCATCTCCCTACATAAAGCTGACTCTACATGTATCAGTAGAATATTAAAGTAGAGTTATAGTTTGCTAAATTGGAACTGGAAACTTAATTTGAATCAGGTTACTGGTTCTGATCTGAAAAGGGCTAATTTGCCTTTAAAAAAAAGGAAGTACAAAGTTCATTTCCATTCATCCAAATCAAAGGACTGTTTGAACTGCATTCTGCATTTATCCATTAATCCAGAAGCAAACAATACATTGAGCTACATGTCAGACAAGTTGTAATATTCAGTTTGGCTTATCTCTGACTGTGCTAGGACTATTTTATTAAATTGCACTCATTTGATGTTACCCAATCATTTAGCAGTAATAAAGGAAGCCATATATATCTCTGTGTATGTGTGTGTATATGTATATGTGTGCATGTATGTGTGTTTGTATGTATATATGTATGTGCTTGTACCAGCAATATTTATATGCATATGTAATACAGTATACACGTGTATATGTTTACTAAAACCTTGTTCAAGTTTGTCAGCAAATATACTCACTGGAATTCCTCTTCCTCGATATTGCAAAATGCTCTCTTCAGAAATAGCCATTGGAACAACAAAATAGGCAGGCAACCTGAGAAGTTAATTTAACAAATTAAAATCTGCCAAGTTATTCAGATTTCTATCTCAGTTGGGGCTTCTCAGTACAGCTCAGTTAGTTAGGAATTTTTATTGTACAGTAGGGCTGAAGTCATTTCAAATAGTTGATTGTCTTGTGGCAATGAAGACTGCAGCCCACATCTTATATTCTCTTGGGTTTAAACTTTCTATTAAACAGAAATCTAGCTTTATACCCCTCATTCTTGCTAGGGAGCCTGTGGCTATCATAAGTAGGATACCTAACGGATTATCCTGTAATTATTATCCTGATAAGATTATCCTGTAACAGAAGCAACCTTTGAACGTGGTGAAAAATGGGAGCAAAAGTTATAATGAATCTTGAACTAAAGAAAATGTATTTTATTTCTGTGCAAGAGTTTAGAATCTATCATCTACTCATCACAGTTAATTTCGTGAACCTGTATCACTTGCTATATCTACTTGCTTGTATTTTAATTTATACCGCAGGTACTCCTTGAATTACGCCAAGCCTTCTTTCTGAGGTTGCTTGTGAGGCCTTCTAAAACCCTGCAAAGAAGGCTGTGCCAGCCATTCACTATCCTTACAATGCTTTGGGGAAGCTTCCAGGGCCTTCTGAAGCATCATGAGAACGGCCCATGGAATTTAGATAACAGCAGGTACAGCATTCTTGTGGGGATTTAGAAGGCCTCAGAAGCTTTCTGAAGCATTGCGAGAAGGACAAGCTGCCTTGGAAAGAAGATATGGTGCAGCCATATCTGGACACACTTCGTCAGCAGCAGAAGGAAGATAGTGAGAGTTGGCAAGGTGAATGCAGAGTAGGGAAGCAGGGGAGACAAGAGACATAAAATGGAAACCAATTTGAGTTATGGATTGTTCAGTCAAACAATGTTAATTTTAAAAAACTGATGAGTTCTTACTTTTTAGAGACTTTGTAACCTTCATTAGCACTCACTGCTTTGTATTTTAGATTTCCTTTGGTCCGCTCCAATTCTTGACGCCAGTCTTTAATAGAATTAAACCATACTACTTGATTCTCTTTCTCTGTTAAAATATAATATTTTTTTAGACTGGACAACTTTGAGCTTTTCAGCATCTTAATCAAAAAGCTGACAAAAGTTTGTGAAATATGCTTTTTAGTAGGATAAACACACTGGATTTTTTATTTAAATTCTAATGTAGGTTTTGATTTTAGAAGGAGCAATGTTTCACAAAGCCGATTTTTCAGACTCACCATAATTAATAGGGGATGCATATATTTTCATTTTTAACAGAAGTAGCAGTGACATTTTTAATCAATTCCTGCATACAAAATACTGATGAGTCTTTTATAGGTATTTGTTGAAGCTCATCTCTTGATCATACATGAACAGCTATTATATAATCTATCTCTCATCAGTATTAGACAGGGCAGGACAGATGACCAAGCATGTTTTAAAGAAAGTTTGTCAAGACAATAGTTACCTAGAATCAAAATAGCAAGGCAGATATATTGTGCGTGCTTACCTAAATCATTTGGGGCAGCTGATGCATAAGAGAACAGAAACAAGCGTTTAAATAGCTTAGGGGTCTGTGTTTGATGAACAATGCCACTGACAATCTACGAAAGGAACAAGAAATCATTATATTTATAATCCATTCGTGTTAGTTAGAAGAACTGAGTATCTTCCAACTTTCCTAGACTGAAGAATTTCCTAAAATGACCATATATACCTCAAAAGGCTAAATATCAATTCTATTGAAATACTGTATATGGACTTCCCCTATTAGCAAGAGCAATAGCATTTAGACTAATATACCACTTCACAGTGCTTTACAGCCCTCTTTAAGAGACAGCATATTGCTCCCAACGATTTGAATCCTCATTTTACCCATCTCAGAAGGATGGAAGGCTGAGTCAACCTTGAGCCTGGTGGGATTTGAACTGCCAAATTGCAGTCGGTCAGCAGAAATAGCCTGCAGTACTGCATTCTAACCACTGTGCCACCACAGCTCATTAGCATTAAAATATCCAACGAGGAGATGCTGTCTAGCATACTGTAGTACAAAGTATACAAACATCACAAGTGGTCTGCATAGCTATTTTTCAGTAGGTAGAATTGTGTTGGAGTTAACAATTAAGTCAGGACAATGGCATATGGAAACATGCAGAAAGTTCTAGAAGTCAGATTAAAGGAATGAATAAGGAGGCTGAAGATCAGGACCCCAAGTTGATTTCCTCTGTAATGCTATCTCTAGTTATAAGGATAATGATTTTTATGAAAAAAGGGTTTGGAGAAGATTTAGAATGTTCACAGCTTCATAATTTGGCCATTCATTTCTTGCATCTTTGTTTATAGCCTCTCTCTTCATTCTTAGCAAATATAACAATCAAAGCAGGTATAACTAGGTCAACATAACCTGCCAAATTGCAATACATTTCCAACACTTAGGTAAGAGTTCAAATCAAATCAAACACAGAGACCAAGACAGCCACAGGAGCTAAAAGCATAACATATTATACACAGTTTAGATTCCTCATCTAAAAACAAACTAAGGAATAGTCACGAAATCAGTGCCACAGAATACCCTATTTTTCTTCACTGTATGTTAAATCAAATAAGAAATATTCATAGGGCACAATTAATTTCTAAATGGAATCCAGCAATTAGGATATACTCTATTCCTTAGACTGAAATGTATAGGTATTTTAGGCAAAAGTGGATTCACAAATAAAGGGGAAAAGTGGTTTCAAATCTGTGCTAATCTATAATGGTTGTTTGCCATTCATTTAGCATGCAGATCGTTAACCAATGGTTTATAGTTGAGTGTTTTGTGATTAACTGAAAACATGGCTAAGCCACAACTAGACAAAGATGCTTCAACAAGGCAGGATTTTCTTTCCTATTTAATTTTTGGACCTCCTTAAAAAATGTAACTCAGTTGTAATGTGAGTACTCTTTGTGCATGTTTAGTAATATTCCAAAGGTTTTTGTTTTTTAAAAAGGAAATAGGTAATGCTATAATTACCCTTTTAACTTCTTCTTCCTTAGTATATCTTAAACAGAAGTGAAACACTCTAAGATCTTTGCAGTAGATTATTATTGTTTCTGGATATTTTCTCAATTGACCACTTAAAGGTTTCTTTTTCTCATCATAAACTGTAAGGGAAATACAAGTTAGTTTTAACATTTATTCAGGTAAGCAACTTACCACTATTTATCTAGCAAATCAGTAAACGTAGATCTTCTACCCCAAAAAAACATTCCTAAGTTTATAGCCATCATTGATTTTGTTTGTTGGAAGCTAGTTGAGAAAGTTACAAATGGTGCTGATATGAGTTGAGAACAGTGGAATTGTCATAAATACATACATTCCAGTTACCAAAGCACCTGAATTTTGATCCCTTGATCATGGGCACGCTACAACTATCATTAAGTGTGAAAACTGGTCATCGGCCACTTTTTTCAGTGCCACTGTAACTTCAAACGGTCACTAAACAAATGGCTGTATGTTGAGGACTACCTGTATATCATAGTATATCACAGGTTGCTCTCCAAGGCCATTCAAAGATCTCACAATGTTGTTAAAACTCTGGGTGGTTCAGAACCAACTCATCTCCAGGAATCTCATCTCACATACAATCCATAATGGAAGGAAGCCGGTTTTGTAAGAATGGAGACGTATAGTGAATGTACATTAGAATGCTGTACATTAGATTTAATTAGACTTTGCTTTTATATCCAAATGCTTTTTATTTCTTACTCTTCTTCTTTACTTTGCATGTGTTAGTTATCACAAATATGTGTAGTTTTGTAATTAAAAACATAATTAAAATATTAACATTACATTTTAAAAATATCTAAATCACCCATGTTTGAGGTCTATGGAGATCGATTCTCAGTCATCCAGGTCATGGTTGTCCCAAAGGTGCTTTTTTCAAGGGGCAACTGGACTTTCTGGGTTTTTTTTTGAAGACGTTTCGCTTCTCATCCAAGAAGCTTCTTCAGCTCTGACTGGATGATGGGAAATGTAAGGATTTATACTCCTTGCAGACAGCTGGTTATTTGCATTCTTAATTCTCCAAGAAGGCTCCACATCAATTTGCACTACTCAGGTGACCCTGACAACACAAATAAACCTCCAGGTGACTTTAAAGACCCGCTAAAAGAATGCAAATGACCAGCTGTCTGCAAGGAGTATAAATCCTTCCATTTCCCACCATCCAGTCGGAACTGAAGAAGCTTCTTGGATGAGA
>JANHFJ010004007.1:68791-79675 GCA_032468195.1 Cerberus rynchops
ACAGTTGATTTAGGCAAATTTAAGGACCAGAAACCTGTCATCTTGTGATCCTGTAATGTGAATAAGACTTACCCAGAATAAGACTTAATGTTTTAATCTATCTAGAAAATGAAATCTGATACCGCAGCAGCTGCTGTGAAAGAAATGAACCCAAACATTCACATCACAAGCCATCAAGATCGTGTAGGCCCAGATACTGAACGTATATATGATGATGATTTCTTTGAGAATCTTGATGGGGTGGCAAATGCACTGGACAATGTAGATGCAAGTAGGTATCTGTGTGTGGTTTTCGTACTCATCTTAATGTTAGAAACAACTCCAGGGATAGAAGTATAACAGATTAGTGTAGTGAAGCTTTTTGCCATTGTGTTTAAATTGTTAGAAGAATAGGAAAGAATGTGACCAGCTCCTGTGACTTTTGAAAGAGTGCCAAAGGTTTAGACTGAATCAAACCAAATCATTACCAAAGGGGATTACATTGTCTGCAATTATTAGACTTAAAAAATGAATTGGTTTTAAGTGACTGAAGATTAGTGTGCCTCTCTAAATCATAAGTGCTCTCACAGCAAGTACAATAGTTGTGGAAATGAAATGTTAAAAGTATTCTTGCTTCAAGCACTGAAAATATAATTGATCCAATTTGCGGCTTTTAACTTCCAGTGCTATCCTGACTGGCAATCATTTACAATTTTCTTGTATAATTTTCTTTAGGGATGTACATGGATCGTCGCTGTGTCTACTACCGCAAGCCCCTGCTGGAATCAGGGACACTGGGGACCAAAGGGAACATCCAGGTGGTGATCCCATTCCTAACAGAATCATATAGCTCTAGCCAAGATCCACCTGAAAAATCTATCCCTATCTGTACACTAAAGAATTTTCCTAACGCTATCGAGCATACTCTACAGGTGAGATTCCAAACATTTGACAACAACAGTATAGTAATGGGTTTTCTTTGTAGTTGGAAGGTGATAATTGGAGTGCGATAGAGATCCTTTTTGGTTGAACGATCTTGCTGTTGATATGGTCATGGAGTTGTTTTTCAATATATTACCTGTAGTTCTTGCTTCCTCGCTCTATAAGGAGCAAACTGGATCGCCTCTTCACCTTGTTAGCAGTCCCGCTGACTTCCATGTATCAACTATTGTGTGGTACTTTATTTTGTATAATTCTGTTTAGCACGAGGCAGACAAAACTACTGTTATAAACATCAGCACTTGGTAACAGTTGATTTAACTCCTGTGTCAAGGTTGGAACTCCTGTTGTTTTATTTTCCAGTGGGCCCGTGATGAATTTGAAGGCCTTTTCAAGCAGCCTGCAGAAAATGTCAACCAGTATATCACGTAAGTACTATACTGTAATGAGGGCCCAAAATCTGCTAAAGGTGGTTAAATTTTCATTATAAATACTAAAGTATAGCTTCATGCATCAGTAGGGGTTGATGCTATTCAATAACATGTAATGCTTTCTGATAATCTCTAATGAAGCAAACTGATTCAGAATGGTGAAAATACGCATCATAGTGGTATGGCTTACAGCTTCTATTAGCTTCAGGGAAAATCACTGAACCCAGTTCTCATTTCTCTCCAGAGACGGCAAATTCATGGAGCGGACCCAAAAGCTGCCTGGCACTCAACCTTTAGAGGTTTTAGAAGCTGTATACAAAAGCTTAGTGACTGACCGTCCTAAATCCTGGGCTGACTGTGTGGCCTGGGCATGTAATCATTGGCACACCCAGTATAGCAATAATATTCGTCAGTTGCTGCACAACTTTCCCCCAAATCAGGTAAGTTAGTAAGGATTCCTATATCATGGCCCCAGCCTGTCTTTATAATGGCAAAATGGTATGTTTGGCTCTGTTATCCTTTTAATGCTATTTCCATTTTTCTTTTCAGAAAACTAATTCAGGAACCCTCTTCTGGTCAGGTCCAAAGCGATGTCCTCATCCACTCACTTTTGATGTCAAAAATGTGAGTATCGTGATCTGCTTGAAAATTGAAAAAAAATAGTGATAAAAGAAAGATTTCTACTTTGTTGTTCTGCCTTTACAAAGTGCAGTATTGGCATTTATACAGGTAGTCCCCAAATTATGACCATTGTTTGGTGCCTGTTTGAAATTATAGTGGTAAGAGACTTTGTAAGTAAGACACATGACAATCTCTAAAGGTCACACGAACAAAATTTGGGCACCCACTAAAGCAGTTCAACTGCCTCCCCATTGATTCCTTTAGGGGGGGCCTGCACCTCATGGCCCCTGCTGCCTTAACAGACCTTTGCTATCTTTTTGCTCCTACTGCTGGTGAAGCATGCCTGATCTGGCCCTTTGCAAGGCACCTGCTGGCCACACTTTCTCCCCCAGCTCACACATGGCAGTTTCCTCACAGGACCTGGGGCAGATGGCCTCATGTGACCGTACGGAAAGTTAGAGCAGGCATGCCTCATTATCATCGGGGTCAAAAGATGGCAAAGGCCAGCTGGGGTGGCGGAATTCCACCCCAGCTGGTATAGGGTTCTTGGAGTGCAAGGCAGCAAGGATAGTTGGACTGAGGCAGCTGGGGTTTCCTGGGTAGCAGTTTCACACAGTGGTATTGGGCCAGGCCGGGCTTTGCACTGCAAAGGGATTTGCATTGCACTAGAGCTCAATGTTTCTTGCAGCTCCAGAGGTGTGCAGCGTGGCAAGCCATCCACAAAGCAAAAGTTGCCAAAAGGCATAGATGGGGAGAAAATATGTGGGTGAGGCGAGTTCAAGAAAGAGTAATCCTTTACCCCTTACCAAGGTTCAGGGTTAGAAGAGATCAAGCCCACAGTGGCTTGGCTTGGGATGGGTAGTCACTTAATGACTCACAATTCTCGGTTAATAGTGGAAATGGGAAGTGCTGGGATTGCTGCCACTAAGTGATTATTGTAGTCACATTGGCTGCCACCTGTTCTTGTTTGTGCTTTGCTGCTATGCAGTGACAGACTGCCATGAGGGGGATTGAGGTGGGGAATACTTCAGGAAACGAAAGTAAATGTATCTCCTCCAAGACTCTGCCTCAAGGTCACCCAGCTGGAAGAAGGAAGGGGTCTCATACCAAACTATGCTTGACCGTTAGGAAAACATCTTGCCTGAACCAAATTGATTTTTATTTATTTTTTATTTTATTCGATTTATATACCGCCCCTTTCCCGAAGGACTCGGGGCGGTGATTGTGGGGGGTGAGACAGTTAAAGGAGGGAAAAGTAGAATTTAGGGTTTTGGTGGATGATTTTCAATTCTGGCTTTGCAATACTGTAATACGCTTGATCTCTAATAAACTACACCTTTCTCAACAAATGGAGCCAAGGATCATTTCGATTTAGAGATTTAATTTGTGGCAGGTCTGACATCCATAATGTGATGCTTTATGGCTGTATTGCTTAGTAACAGAAATTCTGGCCCTAAATATAAATGTAAGTCAAGGACTACCTGTATTTAAATATATATGTTTTTTAAAATAAAGCTATAAAAATAGAAGCATGGTTAGGAGGACGAAATATGGCTTACAGTTTATCCATTTTGAAAATGGTGTAGACTGGTAGCTGATGAATTAGTTCAGTTTTCAGTGAGAAGCAAAGATACTTTTGCTAAACATTGAGATAATCAGCAGTCTAAAATTACCTTTCTCAGACAGCTTGTGATCACTTCCAGAGAGATATAGGGGATAAAGGAAAAGTTGTGCAAAATAATTTATAAATGGTTCTGCTCAAGATCTGATTATCATATTTAGGGATGAGAATAATTCCTATTGGCCTATTTTGGCTAAAGGCACTGTGGTAGACCACCAACTTTTAACATGGATTGTTTGCTTCATCTGTCTTGTTATTGCAGCTTCAAAGGAATAGATTGCTAATTGAAAAAAAGGTTAATGGCCCTTCAACTATTACTACTGCATAACCTATGGAGCGCACTATCAGATGCATGTAATATTATCCTCAAGAGGAAAAAAATATGCATAAAGGATGGCGTATATAAGGAAGTTTGTAAGAAGACAATGGGTGAAACCTAGGGGTGATATAATTAAACTGGAGTAGATCATCTTCAGTTTTCTTGTATATAAACTCTTGTATACATATCTTTGGATTCATTTTAGATAGTTCAGATAGAAGCTAGTTGCGGAAGTAGAATTTCATCTGGTCATGTGTATAATGTTTAGTTAAAAAGGCTGCATTCAGAAAAATTAACAATCTGACTCAACTAACATTGCCTCCACAGCCTTTGCACATGGATTATGTAGTGGCAGCTGCAAACTTGTTTGCCCAAACATATGGCATCACTGGCACTAGAGACAGAGAAAGTATTGTGGAGCTGCTGTGCCAGGTGCAAGTTCCTGAATTCACTCCCAAGTCTGGTGTCCGCATCCATATCTCTGATCAGGAGCTACAGAATGCCAATGCTTCAGTTGGTAAGAACTGGGAATGAAATGAGTCTGCCAAAGGCAAGATTTTAACAAAAGAAAAGCAAAGAATGCCAGGCTTTGAGTGCAAATAAGTCTTCTCACTGAATAATTTTGATTCTGTTGAATGGAAGGCCCAGTTTCTTCTTTAACGGTTGCTATCTCTCACAATTTCACAATCCATATTTTGATTTACTGTTTAATTTCTAGAGCAATTCTTGTGCTGCTTGCAGAATTGCTATCAGATTTTAATAGGTTTTTTTTAAATGCTGTTCATGGATTATGGCAGAGTCTGACTACTAAACAAGTTTAGGCCTTTAAGGTTTCAATGGTTAGAGCAGAAAAGTTGCATCAGCTTAGAGCAGAAAAGGTTTTAGGTTGCTGAGAAAGAGATGGCATGCACTATAGCAGTCCTCTGAAATATATACGTTTATTTTTCTTAGATGACAGCCGGTTAGAAGAACTAAAATCTTCACTTCCAAGTCCTCAGCAACTTCATGACTTCAGGATGTTTCCAGTTGATTTTGAAAAAGTAAGGAATTTTTAAATGAATAAATCTTTATTTAATTATAATCTGACGTGTAAATGATACCAGAAATGATCTCTGCTGTTCAGTTTTGAAGCCATGGGCAAGCTTCCGGTTCGGCTAGCAAGCTGCTTCAGACTTTTTTTGGCATTCACTGCGCAGGTCCTAAAGCCAAAAGCATGCTGAGGACCGTGACATTGCTGGTTGTAATTATTACCTTATTTGTACTAAATTTCAGGATGATGACACAAATTTCCATATGGATTTTATTGTTGCTGCTTCTAACTTGCGAGCTGAAAATTATGATATTCCTCCTGCTGACCGGCATAAGGTAAGCTTACCATGATGTACTGTAGAATGTATTAGGGGCGTGAGGGAGTAGTGCAGACTTTCCCCATACTTCAGCCACAGCTATGGAATCACTTGGGTGATTTTGAACCAATAGCTCTTTTTAAAGCTCGACTTACCTCACCTGGCTGAAAAACTGAGAAGAGGAAAATCTGCTGACACTTCATTGAACTCCTAAATGTGATCTAAAGTAAAAATTAAAAAGCTCCTTTGTCTTCTCTTTTCAGAGCAAGCTGATTGCAGGGAAAATTATACCTGCAATTGCCACGACGACTGCAGCTGTAGTAGGCTTGGTTTGTTTAGAACTATACAAAGTAATACAGGGCCACAAGCGACTTGAGTCTTACAAGAATGGTTTCCTTAATCTGGCATTGCCTTTCTTTGGCTTCTCTGAGCCTATTTGTTGCCCAAAGAACAAGGTAAGTGTGGTGGCTTTTTCCCACACACATATATCCATCTTTTGTTTACATAAGTGGCCTCGTATTAAATGGAAAAAATAATCTCTTCAACTTGCATTTGATAGTCCCTTCTTTGAATACCATGCAAAGAATATTTACTAAAGCTTGTCAAAAAGTTTCCATTTTTTTGATAAGTTTTGCCAAGTGGGACATAGTTCCATAGCAACTTAAGGCAGAGAAAGGAAAAGAGAGCCAGAGGCTTCTAAGAAGAGATTCATGCAATTGCCTCTTCCATTTCTTTTGTTTGTGTACTTGTTGCTTTGTTTTCATTATCTCCAACTGTGAGGGGAGAATACTTCTGTTTTCTTTGTTATTTGGATAGAGATATAAAAATCAAAAGAGTGGCTCTTAAGAACTTTCCCAGGTCCTCACATATTAGAAATTATGAATAACTATGATACCTTCTTACATGAAGTAAATGACCATGAATTATGCTTTTATCTTTGCTGCATTTTTTTTATTGAGTATTAACTTTAGTAACTAACATTTGTATTGCTTTTTTCTTCAGTACTATAATACTGAATGGACTTTATGGGACCGCTTTGAAGTGCAGGGTATCCAGGCTGATGGACAGGAGATGACACTGCGTGAGTTCCTGGCTTATTTCAAGGTAAGCATTGAGTGTGTCCCAGTCACCATTTGCCACAACATGTTAATGGCTTCAGAAGAGGCTTATGAATGGACATGAAAAATTTTTCAATAAAGAACCTTTTTTTTCTTTCCTTCCCACATGTAGAAAGAGTACAAACTGGAGATAACAATGCTGTCCCAAGGAGTCTCTATGCTTTACTCATTTTTTATGCAGCCAGCCAAGCTGAAGGAGCGTCATGATCAGCCGTATGTATTGTTTTAAGAGTGAGCAAGGGCACTGGCTACTTCAATTGAATCTGCCTCTGCCTGACAGCTGTCCTTTTCCTCTCCTCCTCCCAGGATGACAGAGATTGTCACCAGAGTTTCCAAGAAGAAGATTGGGCGTCATGTGAAAGCCCTGGTCTTTGAATTATGCTGCAATGATGACAGTGGTGAAGACACAGAGGTGCCGTATGTGCGCTACACCATCCGCTAGCAGCCCCCATGCTAGCATTGCCCACTTGCCTGCCACGGACTGTTAGTGTGGAGGAGGATCTGCCTCCCTCCCTCACCTGTCACGGTTAAAGTGACTCAAAACATGAAATAACTTTTGTAATCTTTTAGGATTTTTTTTTCCTTTTTTGTGTCCATCAGGGCCTGGGAAATTCTCCACTCCTGCGGCTGCTCCCTCTTATCCTTAGCCCGTGCAGTTATGTCATGTTATTGAGGCGCCTTAACACCCACTTCCCATTCTGTCCTTTCCTGTTAATGTTAGTCGTGTTGTGTTTTGACTCCTTGACCACCACCTCTCCTTCATCCGTATTACTCATAATAAGGGAAGCTGCTTTCCTCTCTCATCCTGAGGAAGCCACTAGTAAGAGGAAATGCCCCTTTGTTGTATTCTGAGAACTTGCCTGGGCTGGCTTTGTGGGGGAGAGGGAGAGGATTCGAGTGGGTAGAAAGTTTAGGTCAGAACTGATAAAAGTAAATGAGTCAATAAACATTTGCAAAAGCCAGTGGTCCTTTATTGTTCAAGTGGAATGGGGAGAGTTGCTATGTACATAACATAAAACTTCATCCCAGTTCAAATTCCTAGTATGCTAGCAAATACTTAATTTATCTTGATTTATAACAATTTCTCATTTTTTGAAAGCAGTTTGTTTCCACAATAATCAGGTGTTTAATGCTATTGTCTGAAAATTTTTCCTCTAATCCTCTGCTGTGAATTTTTTGTTATCTTGCTGCTTGTTTTGTTTGTGAAATCTGGAATAATACAGTGACAACCATATTGTCTATCCTTAACTCTTTATGAAATTAGGTGCATGTATACAGACTAGGCTGGAAGAAGCTTCACTCTATGTCCATGCACTAGTTCTATATATTGGCTAACATCCTAATCTAGCCAGTCATTTATCAGTTCTTTGTTATATGACTATATGAAGAAGCTGTTTCATTAGTTGTTTTTAATTTTTCTTAGATTGGCATCCATTGAAGGTTAGGGCTCTAGAGGGATGATTATAAAGCTCCTTATTTGCAAAGGAATATTCTTTAGACTACTTCAGTGATAATAGTTTACAAACTTCTGTGAGCTTTACAGCATACCTTTAGTCTAGGTTTAGAATCTATATGTTTTGGCTGGGTCATAAATAAGGAGTCTCCATTTTCAGAAATTGGGTAGCATTTTTATTTTTATTTTTCTACAATATATAAAGATATGCGTACTTATGTAGTTTGAGTGGCTGCTGTAGTAAAGATGCTCCTCCATATGACTTTGAAAGCAATTTTTTCAGGGTATATATAAGATTAATATGCATCAAGCATGCAATTCTAAACAAGAATTCTAAACAAGAATTGCAGCTCTAGTTAATAAATTGGAATGTGAAAGTTGTACAACTTTGCTACTACAGTCAGGTAAAATAATTATGACATAGGCGTTAGAAGTTGTAGAAGTCTCATGGATGATAATCGATAATCGTATTCACATATTTTCACTTTATAATTAAATGAGATATTCCACTCTTTCAGTGGCACAACTGATGAGTTTGCAACATGCCAGCTTACTTACCGGTAACTATAATTTATTGAACTGCAGATCGCTGTCTTCATATGACACGTTTGTAAAATTATAGTTTACAAGCTGGATTCACATCATGCATGACAAAACCAAACAGTTCACAGGATGGTTTATCCACTTAAGTTCATAAGGAATTTCAGTTACAATACTTTAGCAAATGCATTTGTGAGAAAACATCAGTTTTGTTTCCAAATGGATTTTCACAGAATCTTGTGAAGGATTGGTTATATGGATTTTGACAGTGATGAACTCATTTTCCATCTACTACTTAATTGTCTTTCTCATCACAGAAACTTGCAGAATTGGCCACTTTGATCAAATGACATTTATTTCAAAGGTGGTAATTATTGTCATTCAAAGATGTGAAAGGAATTGCATTTCAGATCTATAAACATCCTATGTGACTGCAAAGAATATTATCATCCTGATCGTTTTTATAAACCCTGTTAGTGCTTTTCTAAAATCCCTACATGTAGTGATTGAATTGGGATTTAATTTTTAAAGAAAGGTTCAAGAGATCAGTTTTTCCCATCTTTGTGCAGGAAACAAACATTTTAAAAATTGCTATGAGAAAAAAAAGTTCAAATGCATGTGTTGCCATAAAAATGTGAAATGAGGTCATTATAAATTTTGTAAACCAATTAGGGGAAAACACAGCCTAGCTTTTTTCTGTTTGATTGCAAATCTAGTATGTTAGCTAGGATCGATGGACACGAGTGTACCAATATCCAAATATGGGTGTTAGATTAAATTTAAACCGCTATACACAAGATGTAATTCTGTTTAATTTTAGGCTCCTTATATCATGTTCATTTCTTTTGCCATATATTTCTATGTAATATTGGACTATTGGCTGCCAGAAACTCCTAGTTTTAACTTTTAGCATCTCTGCAAGACATATGTGAAGTTTAATAATTCCTTATTTAGTATGAGGTGTACACATAATTGTGCCTGAATAACTTAAGAACTCTGCAGTTCTCACTTGGTAGTTTGGAAGCCACAACTCTTACCTATAAATGTGTTGGAATAGCAATCCTAAAGCACACCCTAAGAACTAAGAAGAATTCAGTCGAAACTGAATTCTAAGAAGAATTCAGTTTCGACTTCTGGCAAGTTTCTGTAAGATTGCCAACACCACCTTGTCAAATTGAAGCCTGTAAAGTATGCCTGTCTGCCTGCTAAAGGCAGGTACACGAAACTAAAAACGCTCAAGATGTCTGCTTCACCTCATCCTTCTACCACTATAAATCAAATCACAACACTCTGGTTCTTCTAAATTCAACTTTGATCAATCATTACTTCTGAAATCAATTTGGATGTTCCTCGAAAATAAACCTTCCCCCTGCTCCATTGCGCCTTCACTTGCGCCATTAAAGATAGCAGAATCTGTTCGCAGCTTTTCGCGGAGGAAGGGAGGAAACGCGTCCGTTGGCCTCGGGGGGCGCGAGTGAGAAATTTGCAAAATGGCTGCCATAGCAAATCACTTTGTCTTGGAGAGCCATAACACGGCGGGAAGTAAGCTCCATGCGTTAGTTGGGAGCCTGGTCGCTAGGGTTAAAGGGGCGGAACTTGCCGAGAACCCTATTGGTTTCTGCTGGTCCTATTATCACTGGGTGGGCGTGGCCTCCAACTTAAACCCGCCCTTGCCGGGAAATGACTACAGTACTTTTTTATGCGTCCTTATTGGCCGTGAACAGCCGACCAATGACAACAAAGTTTAGGAAACGAATGGCCCGCCTTCCGTGTGTAGTTGGACAAATTTTTACTTAATCCAGGTACGATTGGTCTATCTCCATTGCCTATCAGATTGTTGTGGAGGTTGGCTGCCGATTGGTTGTCAGATTCCATCATTCCGGAATTGGACAGCGCCCGATGACACGATCAAACAGAAGTTGGAGAGCATGGTGCTTTCCCATTGCTTGCCCTCTATTGTCAATCTGAAAGTGGGGCGGACTCGGCCCTCTTTTATATGACGGCAGCTCTCCAAGAAGTTTCTATAAGGTTATGTAATAGGGTGGAGGTTCTTGTCAATCACGAAGTGGGAGGAGTTTGTAAGGGGCAGCTGTGGAGAGTCCGGGCGGCGGTCAGGGGAGCCGGGCGGAGCCGGCAGTCGGGTGAAACCAAACCGGTAAAATGGCAATTCGTGGGAGATTGGATTTAAAAAAAAAAAAAAAAGACTGGGATTGTTTTTTTCCCCGAGGGGGCGAACATTTTAGAAGTTTGTAGGGGGGGGGTTCAAAGTTAAAGGGCTGAAGCTTTTTTAAGAAAACAAAAACTGTTGGGGTAAAGTTGGATACGGGATGGGAAGGAATCGGAGAGGTGCCTGGGACGCATGCGCGAAGTGAGAAGACAGTTGGCTGTGGGGCGGCTCGTGCCTGTCTTTCAACCAGTGCGGGGGGTGGGTGGGGAAGTGAAGGGATTTTGATTGGGTGGGGAGGGTCTCGGTTACGAAGTCGGGGGTGAAGATACACGGGGGTCCCTCGCGCTTGC
>JANHFJ010004009.1:17500-31633 GCA_032468195.1 Cerberus rynchops
ACATTATACCTGAATATTAATAGATGAATGTATTTTATTACAAGGTGTGTAATGTTAGTACCAATACTAGAATTAAATCATTAAATATGTGAATATAAATAAGAGTAGAATGAAAATATAAAAGATATGGTGGGAAAATATGATGGCAATGAAACGATATGAGGAAATTTTGAAAAAGATAAAATGAAGAGTGATAATATTGGAAATGTTAGTACTTACACTAGAATTGAGAAAATGGTTAAATGATAAAATGATAGGAAGGTGAATAGAAAGTAAGATATATAGACAATGAAGACATGAATTAAAAGTTATGATGAAATATTGATTAAATGAAAAATGAAGAATATATTTAATAACTAAGAACATTATTATGGGGATGTATAAGAGTAAGAAATGTAAAATGTATGATTATTGTTAAAACCTGTATTATGGGTTGACACCCACGTACCACACTGTTCAGAAAATGATGTACTGTAATATATAGAAAAAAAAACCAAAAACTTGTAGTTCAGAAAGAATGTTATTGATTCTTCCATTTTTGGCCTGCCTGTATTCTGATTATATGATTCAGAGTGGAGCTACTGTATTGTTAAGGACTTGGGAATGTATTCTGGTGAGAGAAATTCCCTCAGGATGGACTCCAGCCAAAAGCTTGGAAGACTAAACCTCTGGTCCCAAGATTAGACCCTACAACTTGGAAAGTATTTTAGAAGCCATGATTTTTCCAGTTTGATTTTACAATCGCAGTCAATCCTACAACCTTGGAATTCTCTCATGGTTTTAATTAGGCCTAAAATGACTTAGATTTTTTAGGATTAGCCAAGGTTAACTAGTTTTCCATCGAAAGGAAAAGGAAAACCATGTAAACTAATAAAAGAACATGACTAAGATGAAAAAAAACCAGTGCTATTTCCCGTATTATAGTGCAAGAGAGACTTTAAAAATTTAGGTAGGTTGTTCGTTTTTATGAAATGCTTGGCTTTCATTATTAACAATAAAAATATTTCACTCATTTTTCGTTCAGTACAGTTGTGTGGGTCTATTTTTGCTTGCAACTCCCCCATATGTGATTTCCTATGGAGAAAGTGTTATTTCTATCTCCTGGAATTAAAACATTTACCAATCTGTGGTGACTAGGATTCTATTTGCTTTTGTAGGGATGCTAATTTATTGCTTTATTATTTGCAATATAGCATCTTCCTCTAAACAACTATTTTCCCATTTTTATGTTGCCTGCTCAGTAGATTTTTCATTTCTCCACTGAAAGAGACATGGGATTAATATGGATTTATGAAAATTATTTTCTCTAACTCTAATTGGGCACAAAAGGAGACATCTGGGAAATAACTACTTTTTGTTATCCTATACTACATTGTATATGGCTGTTGTGTAAAAAAGCTGTTGGATAACAGTAGTACATATTACTGTTCAGTTTGCAGACAAGTAGATTTTAACAAGAAACCTTTTAAGTTTAATCCTCTTTCAATAAAGGAACAGCAAAATCTGATTACAAAGGTATCAGAGCACAAACACTCTAAAATGGGTTTAATTTATAGGAAATGAGTTAAGTATATTATAAAATTGGAAGTGAGAGTGAGCAGGAAGAATTGCCATGAAATTTTGTATCCAAAATTGTATGTTGAATAAATATCTTGAAAAGTTGCATGAGTTTTTACTATCAGACAGTACGGCTGCTACTGTCTCTTCCCCCCAACATAGACTTTGTGTATATGCAGCCATGGTTTAAACAAGCATCTTTCAGAATCACACCTCCATCTTCTGCCTGCTGCACTTGGCAATATGTGAGATCTAATTATATGCCTTGTGATGGCATTCACCATTCTCAGGGGATTTTACATTTCCTGTTTAGACACTCAGGTTTATGAATGTAATTGTTTAGTAGGAACATCAGCAATATATTAAGGACTGCAACATTTGAAGAAGTCTTAGATCATAATATTTCAATAATTGCAATTTTAGAAGAAAGCATGAAATATAAGAAGCCATGGAGATTGACAGATTTTGTTACAACAACAACATGTGCAAAAACATGTTTTGAGCTCAGGGAAGTATTAAGAAGAGATTCAAACTGGCTCCTCCCTGACTCTTGGGCATAAGAGAAAGGAAAGGGAAAAAAACAATCAGACTAGGGCTGGAGGGCACATCCGAAGTCTTCTAGTTCAACCCCTAGGTTGGACTAGAAGCAGGATACCCTATATCATTTCAGACAGGTGTCTGTCCTGTCTTTCGTTTAAAAAAAAAAGCTCCAGTGATGAAGCACCTACAGTTTCTGAAAGTAAGCTGTTCCACTAGTTAATTGTCCTCACTTAGGAAGTTTCTCCTTAATTCCAGCAAACCTTGTTGTAGTTCACATTAATAAATGAGTAGGGCTTAATAGCTATAAGAAATGTGCTTGTGTTTCATTGCCTTTTCTAGCTCGCATAAAAAATATTGTCCTATTTTCTCCTCCCCATTTCTTTTTTCTTCTCTTTTTAACTAAAGTTACTAGAAGCAAATATTTGATTTGCAAGAATTATGGAGAATTAAATAAATAAATTATTAGAAGCCTCTTTTGTGCCTTACATCTGTTCAGTCTTAAATAGGTTTAAAACTTTTAGGGGCATTATATTTTTTTCACATGCATATTCTTTTCAATATTCAAATTTATTAAATTATAGCAGCCCATTTCATCTTACAAGCAAAAGTAATTTGGATAATTTTGAATAAGTTATAAATTAAGCATATGTTATGCTTTGTACTACTTATTAAAGTCATATGATAATATGACCATAATGTATAGCAAAAAAAAAGGGCTTACGATCATAGCGTTATGAAAATATCTGAAGAAAATAGTACTGCTCATTTTTGGAGATAGTTATTTCTGACTTCTCTATGATATAACAATTAAGTCTGGATTGCCATTTGTACACACATTGAAATCCAAGATGTTATTTATTTTTCATGTGTTTGCATTCTAGTCTGTGGTTCAGCGTTTTCTCTTGAGAAAATAAACTTGGCTCAAATCATCTTAGGGTAGTTTTTTTTTAATATTTCACAGTCAACCAAGAGGCTTATAAAATATTAAAGGCCAGCAATCTACTTTTTTAATTCATGAAAAGGTCACTTAAGTGGGTAAATATGAATACTCCTACATATCTATTGCACACACATTAATTTTCTATTCTGTACTGGTTGGGAAAGATTTGCATGTCTGCCAGGCCTGGAACGCAACCCATCACCATCTGACATATTAAAAGCTACAACTTTGTTTTGTTTACACTATTTGAGCATGGTAGATATGTTACAATTTGATGGGTCAATTTTCAAACCATAGAAAATCTTAATTAAGAAAGATGGTTGATTTAATTCTGGGGTTGGTATGGGTGTGCTTAAAAAAATACATTCTCTCATGTTGATTTTGCACTGGAATTGAATGAACCGCATGTACAAATCAACATACTTTCTGTGCCAGCACATTCACATTCTTTCTCATCTTGGTTCAGTGGTAAATAATAAGTAACCTGACCAGAGGCAAATGAAATGTGGAAGTCCAACTGCGGCAATTAACTTGTTGAGAATAACCCTTCTTAAAACAGCTATATCCTAAATTCAGGTCTTAGGAAATAAGGTTTATATCTTGAAAATTCAGCAGAGACAATTCCCTTTTTATGCTAACACAATTAATTGCCTCACAAATTCAAAAATGTCTGGGTCTTATAAACCATTTTCAAGAAGACAATTGTACTATATCCTTCTTTATTTCATTTTTCTTTGCTTTGTAGTTTACTATATCCTCCTAACCAAATTCACAGTACTTTATGGCGTAATAAATTTGTTTATTTTTTGGACTTCCAAAAGATTCTCTTCTGTTTTTTCTCATATTTATAGCAGATAATAAATTTAGCAGATGATAAATTGTACTTTATTTTCATCAGACTATTGTTGCAGTGTTAATGTTAGGTGAAGAAGACAAACTATATATTAAAGTATATGTATGTCACTCCACTAACAATATTTTTTAATTGTGTATTCTACTGAGTTTACCTAAGTTTGTTCACTAAGGAACCATTCAGAAGCATTCTTTTCATGTTTAAGTCATTGCTAAATAAATTATCAGGATTTCAGCCTTAGGTTATATGCAATTTAATTGTGAATTTTTGAAATTATATGACAGTTTTCCAATTAATTAGAAATGCAGAGCATCAGATAATGGGACATAAATTGTATTATTGTAGTTTGATTATTAATAAATCAATATGATACAAATGCCATAATAACATTCTCTTCTCATTTCCCTGTAATATTTCCAACAAAACATTTCCCTATTTCAAAACATGTCTTATTTTAGCATATTTTTAATTATTCCAAGGGTTTTGCTTGTGACAAAATATTAAAATGCCGTTATCCCTAGTCAGATACTCCATTCAATAAGATGTAGTTTTGTGAGTTCAGGGTTACACCCATTTTGTCTGGTCAAGCTTGCTTGCTTCTGCTGATAGATAGCTAAATCTATGCTCCTTCACTGTAGATACCTACTGCCCAACTCTTTTAAAAAATAGCTGGGAGATCCAGATAGCTTTTTAAAATTGGGATAGTCTGGTCAAGCCTGGATATGTGCTAAGCCAATCCAGATGTTTAATGGGTGTGTTTAATACAAATTGACAGAGTGCCTGAGATTATCTGAAGTAACATTTAAAGTAGTGCGGATTGTATGTAGACTTAACCACTATATTGCACTTGATTTACCCATAGAGTTTAAGACAGTGCTGTGAAGTTGGCTTAAAGTCCAATTTTCATTGCTATTTCAAATCAGAATTCGATTATAATGCATAGGTTTCAATTTAATAATGATATTCTTATATTCTAATCTGGAGTAAACATCTGTGCACACATGATAGGAAATCTTCACTGCAATGTGGATTTCCTGTAATTATATCCAACATTTATGAATATAACATTTTTGCTAATACATTGGTTCTGTTTAGGCAGGATTTGGTGTAATAGGGTTAAAGTAATAATTCTGTTATACAACAATAAAAACAAATAGAAATGTAAAAATCACAGTGATAAAAATATTTTAAAAATATATACCAACTTTGGTTGAAGGGGGAATTAAAATGTCCCTCTCAACAATGGAGCCATTTGAACAATCATCAGTTCACTGGGAGCCCCAGGTCTGGCAGCATATGAAAAATCAGAGTGGGACCAATCTAATTTTAGGGGGAAGTATATTCTAGAAAGTGGGCACAACAGCAGAGAAGGCACATCTCCTGGGACTCACCAGATGTAGGTCCATCAATAATAGTATTCGCTGCATGACTTTTTGTGAGACGTAAGGGCGCAGGTTGACGTATTTGGGAAGAGTCCGTCTCTCAGATAGTCCAGTCCCAAGCAATGTTTAATAATATATCTGAGCCTAGATCTCTTAATATGCAGAAGTTGAAGTTATGAACCAAGTTTACTTGTAAATTCCAGCCCAGAGGCTCTTTGCTTGCTCCACTAACTCTTTTTTTGACCTCAATGAGAAAACTTCTAAATGGTTAATTGCCAAAACAAATAGATTATGCAGTTTCTTTAAAAAGTAAGACAGGGATTGATATTTTCCCATATTTTCCCATTTTAGCTGTTAGATGCCCTTTCCTTTCAAGCCCATAGTTTTGTATAATGCTTAAATACATTGTATTGAACTATGACATCTTGATTGACTAGCATTGTATTCTAAAAATGAGCCATAATGTCAGTGATGCTCAAATTGCTTCCTTTTGTTCTTTGATCTGGTCAGTAGCTGAGAGTGCATGTGGCATCTTTATTCCGTCTGTAAAAGATATAAAGGTTAGAAGAACCAATCTGATAAGGGCATTTCAGATGAAAGCCTATTAGGTTCAGGTCACTGAGTTGGTCATTGCACATCATGACAAATCTAAAAATGCAGATTTGTTACAACATATGATAATGAAATCCAACTGCTTGAATTTCTCACTGAATAATGGCTGGAATTATGAGCCAGGGTGATATACAAAACCTGTATAAATGCAATCTTTTTTTAAAAGATTAGTTTGATACAGAATGCTGAAACATCACACTTTTTATTAATGAATGTTCCTTCCTATAAATAATCCGTAGGAAAAAGGAATCCGCATTTTGACTATAAAACCGGGTGACAGAATGACAAGTTAAAATGTCTAGTATATTTTAAAAATCTTTGATTAGATTTTAAATCTAATTTTGTATAGAAGATGGAAAATGATATCTCTTTACCCTGAGGCTACTCACTTTTTATACATCAAAACATTCAATTTAAATGCAGATTTTTGATTTGCTCATTGGCATAGTGATGAGCAATTCAAGAAATCTGTATCTTTTTAATATAAAATGTACTTCATATGTCCTATCGAGGTCAAGTGTTGCAATATCTAAATATTATGAATCTAATAATCTGATCTGGAGCTGATGATCCAAGAGCAATTGGCAGAATTAAAAATTCCATTCAAATGTTAAAAATTACAAAGAATTACAAAGAAAAGAAAGCAGTGATAGAAATATTCGTTGTCCTATGTTGATGAGAGCTACAATCAGTAAAAAGATGCTTTATTTACTATAGCTTCAGGACTGGGCTGTGGGGATTACAACTGTTGTTATAACTGAAATCCAAGATTTATGCAGTCATGCTCTGTGTTAAAGCAGATTATGAAATTTTACATTGCATAAATTCCTTTTAAAGAAAACATTGAAGGTGCAAACGGATTGATTTTCTTGGGGAACTGAAATGTCCACTTGTTGGTGACAAGTTATTTATGCCTATAATATAATCCATTTCTTTCTGTTTGTGAATTCCTGTGAAGTTACACTCACAGTTAAATTGAGTAAACTGCTTGAATTTGAGACTCACGGTAATAAAATAACTGCAAAATTTTGTCACGTTTTTGCAATTTGTGTTTTTATAGAAAGAAAATGCATACAATACTGACATCTCAGGCATGAAAAGGACACACCTTTTTAGAAATTAAATTTGGTTATGAGAATGTAATTGACTAGTCTTATGAGTGGGTACTTTGCTTACTGTGAAAGCATTTCCTAAAAGTGAACTTTCTCAAATTACTTACAATTAAATTGCTTACAATTAAAAAAAAAACTTGTTTTCCGTTTTTGGGATCCATGTAGTATTCTTTACTGATTTACTTTATTGATTTACTGATGTTCGTTCCCTTGTTCCCTAATAATTATATTTGGGATTATCATTAAAAGATTATTTTAATTGTTAAAGGGAACATCATCACTTTACCAGCTGGGAATTTTAAGTGTCAAAGTCCCAATGCATCTAGAAGGAGTCAAGCTTGAAAAATTGCCTTATTTGCTAGTCTGAGAATAAGTATCATTTAACTCAATGAGCTTTATCACTGAGGTGATTGTAATAAGATTGTACTTAAATGTGGTAGATGGCTCATGCTATTAGTTAGGCTTCCAACAGGGAAAGTCATTGTGGAAATGTTTCTGTATAGGATCACTGTAAATCTGGATGGTAATGCCTGAAAATGCTTCCTACAGAATCCACTTAAAAAACATATACTGATAGTCCTCAACTTACAACAGTTCATTTGGTGACCATTCAAAGCTATAATGATACTGAAAAAAAAATGGCTTATTACCATTTCTCCATTGAGTGTGGAGAGATGATCCATACATGGGTCGCTTTGTCATTTCTAGCTCTTTGACTGAGCGGAAAAGCTTTAAAAGGGCTAGCTCCGCCCTCTCCCAGCTTCTACTCAGTCAGCTAGCTAGAATGACTGAGTGTTTCTCTCCACACTGAAAACTATTCAAACAGATTCCACCTATTTCATGACCATTTCAGCATCCCCAAGGTCATGCTATCAAAATTCAGACACTTGGCATCTGACTCATATTTATGACCGTTACAGTGTGTGGGGGCCCCATGTAATCCCCTTTTGCAACCTTCTGACAAGCTAAGTCATTGGGGAAGTCAGATTCACCTAACAACTGTGTTATTAACTTAACATCTGCAGTGATTCACTTTAACAACTGTGGCAAGAAAAGTAAAATGAAGTAAAGCTCACTTAACAAATGCCTCACTTAGCAGAGAAATTTTGGACTTACTTGTGGTCGTGAGTTGAGGACTACCTGTACAGGTGTTCATCATAGAAGAAGGAAAAATGCAAGTATAACTCAGATGGAGACAGATATTGAAGCAGGAAGTTGCAAATTTCCTAAGTCTTTCTTCAAGTTTGAAAATATTGCTAAAAGGCTATTTTAGAAAGAAAATGGTGATAAGGCTTTGTTTTTTCTTTTCCAGCTTTCTTTTTGAATTAATATCCAAGTTATAAAACTTGCATGATGCTGAGCATCATGACTTTTGACTTTTATTTAATTTTGCTCAAATAAATTATATCTGTAATTCCCAGTGTGGCCTATAGATTGCATTGTGAATGCTGGTGGATTAGATCCCGATTACTGATTAACAAGGCACATTCACTATAGCTAGTGAAATTTTTGGAAACATTGTATTACATCTTCCAGTGTGACAGGAATAGTACTAATTTCATTTTTAATGACCTCCAATCTTAAAATAAATGGAAAAAAAGTATTAATCAAGATTTCTAAAACAGCTTCCTGATGTTATTGTTTCTTACTCTGACTGAATTATTGAGGAGATGTTTTGATTCAGATGATCGATTTGTTTGAATGAGGCTTGTAGTAGTAGGCTGAATAATTTAAAGTTCTGATCATGTGCTGTTTCGACATGCAATATAATTTTTGTTTCTGTTGAGGATTGCTCTGCAGCCATTCGCTCCAACGTGGTATCCAGGGCAGTAATAGATTCTTCCCTCGGTGATTACTAGACCTACTGTTGCACTTGCCAATTTATTGTTTTTAAAAAATCATCTAGCATCTAGTATCATCTTCATGAATGCCCTTGGACTGACAGTAAGCTTCTGTGTTCCTGTATTTGCATTATATTTGTAAGTTCAAGGATGCTATCAAATGTCTTTGTTCCTTTTTGAAACTTGAAAACTAAGGATAATAAGAACGGCACTTGAAATTATGGACATCATAATTAACCTTTTCATAAACATTCCCTAGATACTGCTTGATATAAATACAATTTTATGAATCAGTTACTTTTTATTTGTTATTGTCATGCAATCATCCATCATGCAATTTCCTTTCCAAATTAATTTCTCTCTAAATCTGCACAAACCCTACATTTCAATAAATAAACCGATTTCTCTATATTCTATACTCTCAAATAAAGTTGTTAAAATATGTCTTTCTTCTTAAGTCTTGAATATACTTTAACATTCTAAATCAATTTGAATGTTCTAGGAATTCTGTGACTAAAAATGTGCTTAAAAGGTGAATAAGATATTACTGAAAAATCTCTTTCAGGAATTACACTTGAACTGTGAGAATCTTAATCTTGTAAATGCTTAATAAGGAGCTACTGTTGTAAGTTTACTTTAATAATTATTTAGTTCTTTTTTTAAAAAAGGAGTAAATGTTGGAATAGGTTTACCTACTTCCTTAACTACTTCCACAATAGTGCGAAGCTCCCATTAAGCATGTTATCAGATGATTTTACTATGCCAACATTAATACTTGGAAGTACACACATAATCTGGAGTCAGCAGGTTCCTACTCTACTATCTCATTAAATTTTCAGGCAAAAGCCGCAAAAATTAATTGGAGGCGTGTAATAGTTTAGAATGTGAGTGGGCTTATGGTAATATAAATTACATGAAGAGAAGACAGTTTTATATACTGAGAAAGGGAAAACTGGTTTACTTTAATGAGAAGAGATAGAAATGTGAAGCTATTTTTTCATTACAGATGCACTCTAAACTGTTTGGACTTCCTTGATGAATAGAGTTAATTCTCTGCTACAGTTCCAATAATTCATGTTGCACAGTTTAATGACTTTTAGATAAAAACAGGATTGAAATGTTAATTTCTATGAAGAAATTGCAGCACTCTCATATATCAGCCTTTTTTTCTATTAAACTACTAGTTAATTTCACTAAACAGGTCTCTGGAGATATTTCATGCTACATCGAGCTTTGCATTTCCTTCTTTTGATTAAAACTTAGTTTGCCTTTGGACATAAGCTACCAAAGTTGTTGCTTACATTTATTTGTTTGTTTATTTGTTTATTTGTTTATTTATTTATTTATTTATCCCATCTCCTGCAGAGAGTGGTTTCAAGCTTTCTATATTGTATTGTATTGTATTGTATTGTATTGTATTGTATTGTATTTACTGTTATTAGTTAGACATTCGTCAATCTGGTGTATTAGAAACTTTTGTTTATTATAGGTAGAATTTGCTCGAATTCCTAATCGTAATTGTGTGGTTTATTTAAAGTAAAATGAGCTGAATCCAGCAATGCCTTTCTATGAACTGAGGCATTGTTTATAACTTCAGCAATAGAAAGCAAATGAAAAATCAAATCAAAACCAAAGATGATTTTGAGAAGAGACTACTAAAGTTAAAATCTAAATCTTGGATCAAGATTAGATTTGAAACACATTCAGATTTGGTATGTATCCAGGTACACCACTGTCCCGAAGACATAAAACCAGTGGTCTGCAACTTTTTGTGCACCAGGTAGCAGTTCCTTGGAGGATGTTTTTTCTATGGGCTGGAGGCATGTGGTTTCACACCCTTCCTGGATCCCGTTTCTGGGCTGATGGGGCTTTCTCGCGCAGCCTGGTACTTGGTGGGCCTCAGACCAGTGCCAGTGCATGGCCCAGGGGCTTGCGATCTCTGCCTTAAACCATTTTTGCCTTTTCCTGCAATGCTACATTAGTTGCAATGGCAGTTGTGCCTGCCCAGGAAAGATCAGTTTTGTTAACATGTTCCCAATGGCTATGACTCCAAATAAGATTTTGCACTTTGAGTCTCTGTCTCTGCCCATACCCATTCAGTAGTATAAATTGTATCCTAAGAACTTCGCTATTTATGTATTTATTTATTTTATTTATTTTATCGAATTTCTATACCGCCCCTCTCCCTAGGGACTCGGGGCGGTGTACAGCCAGTAAAAACAGAAACAAAATACAATACAAATTAAAATCGATGTATGAAAGCCTCCATCGTTAACATTCACGATTTCATGTAATTATTTATGAGGAATTTTCACCTGAAAACCTGTGGTGCAAGGTGTTTAAAAGGATGATATTATAATAAAAGGGTAAAATATGTGTAACTTTCTAGTGGCCCATTTTCAGATTCTGGGTTATAGTTTTTTAGGAATGTTTTCATGGAAATTAAAGTTAATCTCCACTTTTTGGGAGCAAACTAAAGAACAATGGATTTCTGTGGAATAGATGGGTGCTAGGAAAATGTACTTGCAGGGTTTAGTTAATATTTCAGATTAAGAGTTGGTTTGGCGTTACCATAATTTCAGGGAAGCATGCTTTTGGATTTAAATCATGGCAACCATGGTGCCCATCCAACCAATTCCTTCTCTAGTGTTTCACTTCTGGTTCAGAAAAGTTACAAGATTCCCTGAATACAGTTCCTTGATTTGAGTTAAATCTGTGATCTGTTCCTTTGTTTCCATGAAATGAGCCATTTAAAGTTGCATGGCATAACATCTTCTCCTAGTTGACACTTGAATGGATCTTCTGCAAGATCCTCTGCTGGACCTATTACCGATGCTTCCACATCCAAGCCTCTTGGATCTCTTCCATCAGTAAAAATCAGATGCCTGTTAGGTTAACACCAAGAGGAAATGTTTCAGCAAATTGCACCCCAAATTCAAAACCACTTTACCACTCAAAAAAACTGGTGGCTAAGATTGAACTCTTTCAAGGCAAAGTTTGAAGAACAGCAAGAACAACAACAGAACAAAACTCCTCTGTCTTAACAAGTCAGTTCTTTTTAGTTTTCCAAATGGTTATGTTTCAGTCCTTGTTTGACCAAAGTCAAATACAGCCCATATTCTCTGTTTTCCTAAAAAAAAGAAACTGCTTGTGAGCTTTAAGTAATAAAGCGGAAAGAAACTAGAAGAAAAAAGTGGCAAATCTTTCTGTATCTCCTGCAAGCTGCACAAAACTGATTAATAAAATTGTTTGTCTGAAGAAATAAATATAAATATCTGAGAACATGTTAATAACAGTGTTTTTCCAGCCTGCAAGCTACCCAAAAAGAAAATTAGGACAGACAACAGCAAATATATTAAAATTGTCCCTTTATTCCTGAATGATTTTCCCTCAGATAAACAGCAGAACACAGTCTGTTTCCTCAGTTCTTAAACACACAGCTAGACTTCTAACTAACTCTGGAGATTATGCTCAGTAATATACATAGATCATAAGATGGTGATCATCACACTGCAGTTCAAGCCCATCCTCCTTTGTATGTGCCTTGGCATTGTGTTTAGATTCAAAGGAACAGTGTTACTCACAATGCTGCAACTACCATCTTTCCTGTTTTGTCATACAGCTCTCCATGTATATTGTTGCTGCTGATTTGTTCTGAGGTGTTAGTAGAAAACCCTTAATGGTACCTGATCTCAAACAAATGTGCCAGTCCCAAGATCCCATTGACAGTGCCATCATCCAAGCTCTGCGACTCCAGCATGGAACCCATGACTGTCTCTTGTCTCAAAAAACAGAATCACCACTTTTAGTTTATCATGGTTTAGTTAATATTTCACATTAAGGAAATGGCAGCAATGCCATGTCATGGCAGCAATGCCATGTCATGGCAGCAATGCCATGTCATGGCAGCAATGCCATGTCCTAGAAAGATAAGAAGTTTGCCTGGGTTTGCTGTGAGGACTTAATACACCTGGTCTAAAAATGTGGTACCAATATCTGAATTAATAAAGTGGCATTTGTCTGTGGACTGTTAACCAGAGTGGCTATGATTTTCTAATTTCTTCCTCAACCAATGTGCTACTATCCATTAGGCATCTGTATTCTGTTGAAATTTTTATTAGGATGCTACAGTGCTATGAGGTGACTCATTCTTAAAAGGCAGTGCTTGGAGGTACACTCTTTTCTAATTGGCTGTCTCGAGGTGGAACAAAGATGGGAAGAGTAGTTTGTTATACTTTTCTTTGGAGAGAACAAAGGAAAAGAAAATCTAAATCCTCATTATGTGCCTCTTAATACATCTTTATAAAGTCCTAATGAGCCATCAGACAGTATTGAACTACATAGTTCGAAGGTCCAAAGGACATAAGACCCTAAGTGTCTTGTTAGTTTTCTTGTTATTAGTTTAAATAGGCAGTGGTGAGGAAATCCGTCTTACAATTCTTAATTATGTTTTATCAAGGTCCTGTTTGCAGAGGGATTCTCCAATAAATTGAATGCTACTATTTTACAAAATGTCTTGTTTACAGAAGAAAAAATAAAATTAGTAGGACTCAGCAGAAGAAAAAAGTAACAAATGCTTATGGCAGTCCAAAGAACAACCAATTTATTAATACATATAGCAATAGCACTTATATACCACTTCACAGGGCTTTACAGCCCTCTCTAAGCAGTTTACGGAGTCAGCATATTACCTCAACAATCTACGTCCTTATTTTACTGACCTCGGAAGGATGGAAGGCTGAGTCAACCTTGACTTGATGAGAATCGAACTGCTGAACTGCAGTCTGCTGGCAATCAGCAGAGTTAGCCTGCAATACTGCATTTGAATCACTGTGCCACCACAGCTCTAACCCCACTAATGCTCTTGAGTTCATTTCATCAGATGCATGAAATTATACATAGGTTTGAAAGACATAACATATACTTGTGGGGGATATCTCCATTATGTTCCAGGGATCTATTGTATGAACTGTCTAAGCCAAATAAATCAGATTTTTTTTAATTTTGAAAATTGACCATGACTTTGGTTTGATTTTTAAACTAAATTTCTGGTTTTATCTCTGTCCATTTTATTCCTTACATTTGAAGAACTGTTGTAAATTATTTTCATAAGATCTGTATCTCCATGCCAATGCAGTCTAGATATTGCAAATATCTTTCCTTGAAGAAGACACAAGTAGAAAAACAATCTTGACACATATCCAGCAAATCATAAGTAACATTGTCTATATAAATTAAATTGGTATTGTTGGCTTATACTCAGCTAGGCAAGCTGTTAAATCAAGTGCCAGCCAAT
>JANHFJ010004009.1:115435-131177 GCA_032468195.1 Cerberus rynchops
GTTGCTTCTCTCCTTGATTAGTTTCCATCCATTGCTTCTTGTCCTGCCTTCGGGTGCTTTGGAGAATAGCTTGACTCGCTCTTGTGTCCCCCCTACTGCTTCTTTGCATTAGACTAGAGATAACCAATTCTTGCAAGCTCTTAACTGTCTCTTGAACAAATAACGTTTCTCCACTTTTTCGGTTAGCTAAGATGAAACGCAATCCCTTCTGTTAAATTCTGCTTTGCGTGTTTCTCAGCAGTGCTGTTTTAAAAAAAACCATTTCACAAATTCTCAGTGAAATGATACTCTTGAGAAACTTTAAAAAAAATCACAGCTTTTTATCCAATCTAAGAGTTCATTTATTTCTTTTTAATCTTCTTTCTGGGAAAACAATGAGCACATATTATTTTTCTTCAACCGTCTCCCACCCCCAACCAACTTAAAGATAACATTGGGAGATGGACATAGGGTGTCTCATCCTGTATTTCCCCATTCTTGAAGTCTTGGGTCTTTCCGGCCGTGTTCGGCTAAAATTACTATATCATCTACATCTTGGCAATGCCCTCTTGGAATTATGGAAACACCTTCAAAAATATTTGGAGAAGATGAGGAGCACCTAATCTTTGCATGGAAGCTGCCAAGTTCATCAAAGGAAACCTCCAGAGTTTCAGCAGCCAATGCATTAAACATTCTCCCAAATTAATAAGTCAAATATTCTCTACAACTGTTGGGAAGAACTCGACTTACTTTCCTAAGTAGAGTTCTGAGAGCCCTCTGAGGAGACAAACAGACATTGGGACGGAGTCTAGTTGGTTGTCATTCAGACAGAGGACCTCCAGCATATCAGCCAGGAATTCAGGAAACTGTACGGTATATTCTGGAGAAGGGAAAAAGTAAGACAAATACAAGTTATAACAAGAGAAGATACCGGACACATGCAGTCTGCAAACTAGCAATCAGATTTGATAGGATAAAGCCCCCTGCCCCAGATGCTGTTTGCCTGCTGTCAATCAGTACAACTGAGCAGGACCAGAAGTACTTCACAAGAAAAGTCTTGCACAATTGTACACAATAGAATCCCTTATGCTACTAGGCCCGTGATGGAGAATCTATGGCATGGGTGCCACAGGTGGCACGCAGAGCCATCTTGCTTGGCACACAAGCTGTCAGCCAACTTACCTCCAGCTGAGCGCGCATATGTGATTGCACATGCACGCATGCACGATTGCAGAGGCCCATCTGGTCTTCAGGCGTCCGCTGTGCATGCGCATGATTGCAGCAGGAAATCCAGCTGTTCTTTGAAGCTCTCCTGTGCAAGCACTATGACTGCTCATGTATGCGTGAGTGCCTGCACGCAGCATGCGTGCATTGCATGTGCAAAAGCTGCATGCATGCACAGATGGTGTGGTTGTACATGCAACGCACAGGGAGGAGCCACACGTGCAAAGCACATACTTTTCGGCACTCGGTAAGTAAAAGGTTTGCCACCACTGTACTAGGCTCAAAATTCTCAGTTTGGATAACTTAGAACTGCGCCGCTGGTGGCCAGACCTAGGTATTGCATATAAAGTTATACGCAACAATGTTTTATTTGTAAATGACTTTTTGTTTTAATTGTAATAATACGCGCGCTAACAACTGCTTTTAAACTTGATGTAAATCACTCCAAACTTGATTGCAAAAAAATATGACTTTTATAATAAGAGTTGTCAAAGTCTGGAATGCTCTACCTGATTCAGTTGTTTCAGCTACAAATTCTCACAAACTGACTTCCATGGACCTTACATCCTACCTAAGTGGTCAGTAGAGGGGGCATGCATAAGTGCACTGATGTGCCTATCGTCCTGTATTTTTTTAACTTTTATTCTGGTATTTGGGGTTTTTTATATATATATTGTTTGACAAATTCTAATAAATAAATAAATAAATCACAAATCTCAAGAAAGGGTCAAGAGAACAATCTGTTGTTTATTAATATTAAAATATCCTTTTGGCCTGTTTTTTTTTTCCCTACAGCATAGAGTAGCTCTTGACCACAAGGTGACAGAGGACAAACTCATGATCAAAAAAGGGATGGAGATCAAAAGGGGATTTCAATACCTATTATAAAAATAAGACAATCCTTTCCAATCCTCCAACCCTTTGGAGGAAAATACCGTTTTAAGAAAACACAACAGAAAAAAAAGCAGAAGAAAAATATACCGTGAATATAATATTGGTGACCGCAGGGGCTACCAATTTGGGGAAATGGATAAACGGGCTCAGAAGACTACAAATTAATATTGGGGGGTGGGTGTTTCCAAGGGGCTCAGAAAGTCTTGTTCACATACAGTATCAGTTGGTTTTGAGTCATGGTGGCGCAGTGGTTAGAATGCAGTATTGCAGGCTAATTCTGCCGACTGCAAGCTGTTTGATTCTCACCGGCTCAAGGCTGCATCCTTATGCGGCCGGTAAAACGAGGACCCAGATTTTTGGGGGCAATATGCTGACTTTGTAAACCACTTAGAGAGGGCTGTAAAGAACTCTGAAGCAGTATATAAGTGCTACTGGTTTTATGGGTCACTTTATATACCATTTACACACCATTCAAAAGAGACGAAAAGCAAAAAAGGAAACAAAAAAATTCTAAACAGTCCTCGCCAGCAATTAAGACTCAGATAAATGGAGATTAACGTTAGGCTTAATACCAGACCAACACTAAATAGTTCCCAGTCAAGGAACTGCCGGCTCAGACAAACAGATAGTAAACAACAGCCTAATCAAGGAACCGCTAAGAAAATTCACACCAACGCTGATAGGATAAGCGTAAACAACTTCCACTCCCTTCTAGCATTGATGATATTATCTAGTTGGGTAATGAAATATCTGCAAGAAAACAGCCAAGCTCAGAGAGCACCAAGGGCCCCCATATTTCAACCTTGAACTACAGATATTCTCCCCTTTTAATCTCCTTAGTTTCTAGATTTTAAGAAGTTGTTTTGCCTTTAGTCAGAATGTTGGACAAGCGTCAATAGGGATTAGCTCAGAAATCTGATTATCGATTCCAGAACTTCTCTTTCACTTATTCTAGTGCCAGCATAGCCTTGAAACTTTATTTTCAGTTATAAAGAGTCTCTTTTAAGACCAAATGGAGGCTTTGAATAAGCCAGGGCTCGGGAACCTTGGCTCTTTCATGACTCATGGACTCATGGACTTCAACTCCCAGAATTCCTGAGCCAGCCATGCTGGCTCAGGAATTCTGGGAGTTGAAGTCCATGAGTTCCCCACCCCTGAATTATAGTCATCTTCAATTCATCCTTCACTAAATCTCTGTTGGTCTTGAACTCAGCTCCTGCAAGCAGCTGCGTGGCTCCAATCCCTTTATGAAACAGTGCCTTTTCTTTTTCAACCCACCATATTCATTCGGTTTTTCTCCTCGTCCAGCCAACCTTTTTCAATTCTTACTCTCCTGAACATTGTCTAGAAGCATGTTTCATGGATGTTTGCACACAGACACAGACACACACGTGTGTGAGAGAGTGCATGCATACACACACAGAATTATATTGAGATCTCGCAAGTTTAGTACAGATCTCTTCAGATAAATTTAATTTAAATTTAAGCTTTGTTAAAAGTACATTTCAGATCTTTGCTTTTCTGTGTGAAGCTTACATATATTCTATACAATTTTTCTTTTTCTTAAATGTTATTAAGCATTTTTAAGAAATAAAAAAGACAAACAGGAAAAGAAAAACAAGAAAAATGTGATGTGATTAAATTGAATTTTTTCAGAATCAGTTTGTTAGATAGGAATTACCAATATTTCAAAGCTACATAACTTAAATTATTATCTCATTTAAAAACTTAATATATTATCTCATTGTTAAAATACAATTACTAAATACCAGTGGCAATTCTTGGCTCAGTGTAACTCATAAATTGAGATTAAAAAATTACTGTAATTTCTTTCTGAACAATGAATAGGTCATTGAAAATTATAATATTAAGACTTTATGTAAAGAGAAACCTAAATTTTGCATGTGGTGTAAGCTATTATACAGAATTAAATTCAGTGTCAGATTTAATTTTTAAATACAAAGTTATTTTGGATATTAAAGTATAGTTCCACAACTTAATTAGTCAATGTTTGGTAGAAGGAATTTCATGTACTTTCAATTAAGTATAAAGAATTCTTGCAGCAGGTGCCATGAATAATGTTAATTGGATATATTTTGCAAGGATATAAGATTTATTTTTTTACAAAAATAGGGAATGGGAAAGGAAATTCAGCCTTTAGAAATTGTTTTATTCTGTTATAAATAATTTTATAAAATCTTGAACTTTACAACATTGCCACAAAATATGAGGAGATTATTCCATTTGGTAATTAACTTTCCAACAAATTTTAGAAAGTGAACTGCCCTTTTTAGCAATCAGTAATAGAATAATATAAAATTTAATATAAATTTATTATAAAACTATACATACATTTATTATAATAGTTTTTCCTAAGAAAAATATTCAGAGTAAATGTAACTTTTTCTTCTATTTAAACCAATGTAATACTTGATTATTGCATATCAAGTATTACATTTAAAATTTGATCATACAGTCTTTTCAATTCGTGCTCTGAATTTTGTGTTAAAAGATTTTCAAATTCAGTCAAGTGTTTGTTTCATTTCGTTCTTGTAGCTTTTTTAAAACTATACTGTAGAGTTAAATATATTGAAACCAGTTAGATGGCCTGGCAATTCCAAAGGAATAATTTCAAAGATTTCATTTTCGTCTTATTAATAATGAAATGCTACAGTCTGTATGATTTGTTATTTTTCCAGAGGGTGAAAATCATTCCACTTTTCTTTTTATAAAAATAAAAAGGAATATCCAAATAATTTTTCCCTGTTATATTTAAGATGTTCATTCTCAGATCACATACTGCGTTTCATTTTGTGTTACAGACTTAGAGTGCCAGGATTTTAGTTTGAGTATGTTAATTGCAAGTAACCTGAGGGTACATGACTAGTTCTTAGGTTGATAGGTGATGGATTTTATTAGAGCAATAAAATATAGAAAGCCATTAAGGGAAAATGACTTACTATATAAGCATAGTTCCGTGCAATTTCTATCGTCATGACCTTAGGCACATCTGAAATAGTTTCATCTGCTTCAGTATACATTGATAAAATCATGGCATGCTTCCGCCTGTATCAATAGTGACCTTCATTTTCTACAATGGTAAAATAGAAGAATAAATTTTGGGAAATATTAAAAAAGCAGAATATTATATTTCCCTAAAAGAAAAAGGGAGAAACATGCTCTTAAAGACAGGAATCAGCCCCCAAGTCTTTCTTAATAGCCCACAGCAGATGCCAGCACTTAAGAGACAGAGCTTATTGAAAGAGGAAGACAAGTATCTAGATACCTCTATTCATAAGCAAAGCAAATACTGCTGGTAAAAATCCATTCAAGACAGGATATTTCAAAACTCCTTGGCAGAATGGTAGGATTTGAAAGCAGCCCCTCACCCAAAAGCCAACATAAGACAAAAGCCATCAGCCACAATAGGAACTGCCCAACACCCTTTCTGAACACAAGCCCATCATTGCCCCAGAACATTTCAAACTTCAGAGGCACAGAAACCTATAAAGATCCATCCACTCATTCAACCATTTGGTGGTTCAACCAGTGCCTTTCTCCCGGCTTGGAACTGGACCTGGATATTTCTTCCAACAATATTTTAGTACTTTCAACTGTGGCCATACATTTTGGTAAATATTGGTCACATGCTTAATGTCATTTAATAGTAATAGCACAAGAATTGCTGGTCCTAATAATGCATCCTTGACCATTTTTATCCTGTTTAGGAGTGTTAACAGCTTATGCCAGAAACTGCATTTTCATGTTTGGTTTGTTGTATGTTGATTTCAAAAGGATTTCTTCATTTCCTAATGTGGCTCATAAAGATGATTATTGAGGATTTTCTCACTTTTAATTCACATTTCAGCTGCTTTTTGTTCACTCCATTTTATTAGACCAGTTCACGAGGGTGATCTGTCGAACACCCAGAAAATGGAAATGCTATTGTTTTGCAAGTATTTTATTCTGTAGGTCTTGGAAGAGGACAAAAGAGATAGCCTTAAAATTGGAAGTCAAGTTTACTGCTTCTGCCCCTTCTCTTCTGTTTTTCTGACTCGTCCACTTTTAAGCATACAGTATATACAGCTGTTTTACTTTCAACTCCTTTAACTCCCTTTGTATTGGTTATTTATTTGAGAATTTGAGTTTGGAAAAAAATTTAAGCATTTTTGAGGTTTCTGTCATTTTTCTTTTCCATAAACAGGATCTTGTGTATATTGACTGATCATAGTTTGGGAGTCACTTCTTAAGGACAGTCACTTCTTATGTACAGAAAGTTAATCTGTTTTCAGATAAGCTTTCAAAAAAGTCTTTTGAAAAAGCTGTGAAAGAGCTGCTTGCATGTTTATCTCTACAGGTAGTCCTGATTCAGCAACTGCCTCATATAGTGACCATTCACAGTTACAGTGGTGATGAAAAAGTAACTTTGTGACAAATCCTCACATTTATCACCTGCAAAGCAAGGAAAGCTGAAATTAGATCATAAGAACAGTCATGGTTTCACTTAGCAACCACTTTGCTTAAAGACCAAGTGGCTGGTCCCATTTGTGGTTTTTAAATAAGGATCATCTGTACCAGAGTCTTCAAAGAAAAGGATAGACATTATGATGAGTTGAACAATATATTTCTATCAATATGTTTATACTTGCACACTGAGTATATTCTATTGTGGAACCTAACTAGAATGCTGGATGGATTTTATACAGCAAAGAATAAGAACTCAATTTTGGAAGAAAAAATGGAAAAGTAAAGTTATTGAGTATTTACATTTTAAAAGAACAATGAAAGAGAGCAGCAAGAGGTATTTTTTGCAGGTCATATGTTTTCAGCCTGTGAGTGAACTATGAATTTATATACTACTAAGTGATAGAATGATACAATGGTGGAGATAAATATTTTGCTAGAAAACTTTATGTAAGTTAGTAGATACTAGTGATGAAAACTAGGCAGGGATTGCTTTGTGCTCTTCAGATATTCTGGCCTATAAATTTTATCATCCCTGTCAGCAAGCCCAGTGGCAAAAGATTATACGTAGGTCCCAAAGGTGCTTTTTCAAGAGGCTACTGGACTTTATTTTTTCTTTAAAGATGTTTTGCAAGAACTTCTTCAGTTCTGACTGAATGGTGAGGAATGGAAGGATTTATGCTCCTTGCAGACAGCTGGACATTTGTATTCTTTTAGCAGATAGTTAAGGCCACCTAGAGGTTCATCTGTGTCATCAGGGTCACCTGAGTGATGCATATGGGTGTGGAGCCTTCTTGGAACTGTTGAAAGGACCGTGTTGTAGACTGGAGCTAGATGATGTTGTATCCCTCGCTCTCTGTTTGAGGGCTCTTCAGTTTTGACATAGATGGCCTCTTTGACACCTCTGTCAAACTAGTAATCCTCTCTGTCCAAAATCGCTGGTTTATGGGATTAAAAAAAAAGTCCAATCAATCATCCAACTTCGCGAGATCTTTTTTTTTTCGCGAGAAATTGAATTGTTTGATTGAACGTTTTTTTTTTTAGTCCCACAAACTTTTCTTTCCCTGCACATGACGGCAAGAAATGCAGAAGACTGGAAATCAGCTAGGGAAAGACATGCTTGGAGGAAGCAAGGGCATCTGAGTGCCAAGCGCAGTAATGGATCCATCCTTCTCCAGCAGTTGCCCAGGCCCACCAGAGGGAAGGCCGGCATCTACCAGCGGTGGCATTCCAGCTGTAGCAGGGAAGGGGAAGCTGGCATAGGTTCTGCAGGAAGCATACCCATTCACTTTAGCACCCTCCCTGACCCTCTGGAGCTCCGCTGGCACTTTGGCCCTAGGCTGCCACCTTATGTGCAGGCCCCACACACCAGGCTGAGGCACCATATGCTGGAGGGATTGAAATGGACACTATTCAGCCCGTTTGCCTAACTCCACAAAAAATTAGCTACCGATTCTACTGAACTGGTACAAACCAGCTGAATCCTACCACTGCTCCACACCCATTTGCATCACTCAGGTGACCCAGTCAGAGCTGAAGAAACTTCTTGGATGAGAAGTGAAATGTCTTCAAAGAAAAATCAGAAAGTGCAGTTGCCTCTTGAAAAAAGCATCTTTGGGACACCATGACCTGGATGACTAAGAATCTTAAAAGATTATACAATTTATGGCTTTAAAAAAGTTGGTTTCTGATTCATATTTTTAATTGATGGCAAGAAAATGAACCATTAGGAAGGCATATTTTGTTACATTCAAAGATTGTGAGCTTGGGAAGAATAGGAAGTTGTTCACCTGCAATTTGTGGTTTTAGGCAACATGAAAAGGCGTTTTTCATGTATCTTACATTAAAAGAGATAGCTGACTTCTTCCTTTGTATTCTGTACTTCAAATGTGCATATACACACACACATGCACACTGAAGTCATTTTAATGAACTATATTACAGCTGGCTGCATTAAGAATTCACTGCATATTTGATGTTCTCCCAGTCATAAGCCTGCCAATGAATGTCATTCCACAAAATAATATTTCTCACTTTCTTACAAAATGTCTATTATGTAAAATCTGGAGTCTTGGGGAAAAGGGTGGGGCTAAGAGTAGATTAACATTTCCCTCCATGTTTCTCTGCTAATCTAATTAAAAGAATGTCAAACAGTAATAAATATTATGTATAATAAAAGTAATTTAAAACCTTATGTCAACTCAAGAGATAATAGAAGACCACGCCAGTTTGTATACAGGTAGCCCTTGACTTATGACCACCATTGAGTCCAAAATTTCTGTTGCTAAGTAAGACATTTGTTAAGTGAGTTTTGCCCCATTTTGCAACGTTTCTCGCCACATTTGTTAAGTAAATCACTGCATTTGTTAAATTAATAACACTGTTTTTAAGTGAATTGCTTGGCCAAAGGTCATAAAAGATGATCATGTGATCCCAGGACACTGCAACTGTCATAAATATGAGTCAGTTGCCAAGCATCTAAATTTTGACCACGTGACCATGAGGTTGCTGCAACAGTCATAAGTCTGAAAAACAGTCATAAGTTACTTTTTTCAGTGCTGTTGTAACTTTGAACAGACACTGAATGAACTGTTGTATGTCAAGGACAACCTGTATAAATTTCTTGGTTGTACTTTTAACAAGACAGTTGTAACTTACACTAATTTCTGAGGCACCCAATATATGCAATTTTTGTATTTGTTGAATTTATGACATTTTAAGATGAGGTTAATAGAATGAATTTGCTGGTGTATGTTAGACTGTCTGTATAAAACATACTAAAGTAATAGAATGTGACCCTCCATTTGTTTGGTAAGATAAGACATTCAAACTTGTTATTCCAGAGGCTGCATTAATATAATAACTAATATCAATTTAATCAACTTTGTTCTGCTTCCTGTACAATTATGGTTTGGGGGCCATAATTAATTTCTCCACAGCCTTTAACTATTCTGGAAATAAGAAGCAGCAATAGAATCTGAACCAAATAAATAAAATAAATATTTAAGTTGAAGAACTGTGGATTAACATAAAATAGCATAGCTGTTGAAAAGACAATGGAAAAATTCTAAAAATTAAAAAAGGAATAATAAGTGCCAGCATTGTAATTTCTTGGTGTTTTATAGAAATCCAAGCAGTGTTTTTATTCTTTGTAAATAAGAAAAGGATCCTATATGATCTTACATGAATATGATGCACATATGGCTGAGGATTTTAAAATCGCATTTGTAACATTGGAACACATATATGGGTCATTATAGGCTTTTCATGGCAAGATTGAAAGCAGCCTGCTAATAGAACAGTTGCTTTTGTCATGGATTGTCCATTAGTGTGTTATATAATTGTCAACAGACTATTTGGAGTTTTCTGAGAATTGATGAACATAAAAAACTGGGTAACATTTGTTCTTTTGGTCTTGAAAGAGGACTCTGGGGATCTCTGTGAACAGCAGTTGGACAAATGCGAGACTGTACTTAAATTTCCCTACCATATGATGTGTTCTGTTCTGAAAATATAGTTTCTGAAGCAAGTGTTACTCCATCATTTCTCCCTGTGAAGTAATAAAGATGCAATAAAATGCATATAGACAAATACTTTTCTGAAATAGCAAACATTCATTTATATATTCATTCATCTAGATAGAATATTATTATATCATTTGGGGGCTGTGTTTTCAGTGAAGGAAATGGTGAACATTCAGCAGCCTAGTCTATTCCTTTTTTAGAAATCAGGTAAATTACATAGCTTATCTTTAATGCCACTATTAATTGGAGAGAATTTCATAATAGTAGAACTGCCATTAAGATGTGTCTGTTATAACCAACCAATGAACTGTTACACTCTTTTGAGTCAAAATATTTAGCTGTTATGTTACCTTTCTGTATTTGCATCACTTTAATCCTAGTGTAAATACTGTAGTGGATATAATTGGGATCTCTGCGTCAGTAGGGTTATTTTTGGACTATTTAAAATATTTCTTTGTCTTAAACAAACAATCCTCAATGTGTTTCTAACAGCTGCTTAGAAGTGCTTCTTACAATGTATGTTGACTACCCTTGTTTCCCTCTTACCGTTTGGAAATTAATCCTAAACCACACAACATTTTTATTTTACACAACATTTAATTTTCTTTAGATGGCTTGTAATCTCTGTCAAGAATAACCCTGTTGTATTATAGAATTATGGCTGTTTTGAAGATTTAAATGTGTGGAATAGGGTACAAGACAGAAACTGATTAATTTTGGTTAGTTTTTTAAAATGTTCTTTACTTAGCGATTTCTCCTGAAGTTTAAGGAATGGTAGTCAGTCCACAATCAGACACTTCTTTGCAATCATAATCTACACCAGGGGTGTCAAACTCAAGGCCCGTGGGCCAGATCCAGCCCACAATGTGGTCAGCTCTTACCTGCGGGGCTGCCCTGGAAACAACGAAGTACTGGCTCCCAGTTTCTTGGCCCTGGCCCAGGCTGGATGGGTGCTGATCTAAAACTTGGTGGCAGCCACCAAAGTGGATCATGGTCAGCCTTAGATCTGCAGGTCCACCCTGGAACTAACAAGGGCTGCCTCGCCCCACACCCTGGATGCATGCTGGAGACAGTGGATCCCCCCCACTCAGACGACCACAGACACACACACCCCGACATGAGTGATGATGAGCTGGCCACAGCCATGCCCACACAGTTAGCTGTGATCTCCCGGTCACACCCACCTGGCTCCATGAGGTCAACCACAACCCTGATGCGGTCCTCAATGAAATTGAGTTTGACACACCCCCTCCAAGTTACACAGTTTATTTGAACCTTGCCAGTTTGATTATTTCACTGTTATATCCTGATAGAATGACAAAAAAACACTTGCTCAATATTTAATGGTATATTTATGGTTGAAACGCAAGTATTTTTTCAGAGCTATCAAGAAAATTAAACAGTGTGTTTAGATATTGCCACAGTCTCTTTAAAAGTTTGAACCCAGTATTGGGACATATTCTTGATTTATAGCTACTATGGATGTGTTTGTTGAAAATTGCAGCTACTCATTTTAAAATGGCTATATCTAATCCCACATGATCTGGAGTGGATGCGTTTGAATCATTTGCTAGTCATATTGACTTCATGTTGTGAGCAACAGTACGCGTTTCTTTGTATTACCCTTTGGGGAGTAACCAATTAATGGTAACAAATGCCCAGCCATTTAAAAAAAAGAAAATTACTTGAGACAAAAACATTTTTCAGTACGGTATTCAATAGAGATGCTTTTCTCAAGCTTTTTAGTTCTGTCTTTCCACCATTCCAGGAACGTTCTCTTTCTTCTTTTCAAGTTATAGCTATTACTACAATAGAAGGTATGAGGCTGCTTTATAAAAGACTGGAAACCCTTTATGGACTTTTTGCTTGAAATGAAAAAAAAACCGAACTGGTCATTTTGGAAGTTATTGATTTAAAAAGTTTGCTTATAGAAAGATGGAAACCATAACAACTTAACTTGGGAATGTGGAGATAGCATTTACTATGTAATTTCTGAAATGAAGATTGGACGTAGCTTAGATACTTTTTGCTTGTTTACACCTTGCCAAATTGTCAGCAAGAAATAGAAAATATAAATGGATTCTCCCACATTACCAACAAACATCATAGCAAATTTACTGTATAGCAGGGATCTCCAATCTTGTCAACTTTACGACTTGTGGACTTCAACTCGCTGGCTGAAGGAATTCTGGGAGTTGAAGTCCACAAGTCGTAAAGTTGACAAGATTGGAGACCCCTGCTGTATATTGTTTGCTCATGGCTTAATGCTACAATCTAGAAGAAAACTATTTATACCCTGTCTGATTTTTTTTTTTTTTTCAGAATCGGTTCCTTCCTGGAGCAATTATGATCTGTGTTCCATTTTTCATCTCTTCCTTTTTAGCATTCAGATACTTTGCTTTAGAATTCTGATGTTAGGCGGCATCAAAAAGTGAACAGTGGCTTTTTCTCCCTTCCCTGCAATTATTAAAACAATATAATGAAAGAAGGTATAAAGTTGAACTTTGTAAGTGTAGTACATTAGAGAAATACGTCATCTCTCTTCTCTTCCTCTCTTTTCAACAAAATTATGTTAATATCTATTACATTACTGTCATCGCAATTGGCTGGTCTTAGTTCTATTCTTTGCTCTTCTTATAAAAATAACACTGGATATTTAGCAAAATTAATCAAGTTAATGACTTTAGTATTGGATATATATCAGGATTATGAGATAATGTCACACTGAAATGTTGTTTTAGAGGTAGCATTTTTAGGAATGCTATAATCAATCAGTTCTTGGAAGTGTAGTGTCCTGGTCTTGTGATCCCCTTCTGCGACCTTCTGACAAGCAGTGGGGAAGGCAGATTCACTTAACAACTTTGTTACTAACTTAACAATTGTAGTGATTCACTTAACAATTGTAGCAAGACGGTTGTAAAATGGGGGGGGGACTCATTTGTTTTGTTTAGTAATGAAAATTTTGGTTTTAATTGTAGTCCTAAATCAAGGACTATCATATGGACTGTTATTAATTATTATATAATGGCTACAATTTGTATACAACAATTCTAACTGATTAGGTAAAAACAATTTCATAAGAATTTATTCATGAGGATCAATGTGGGCTTTTACCTAAAAGAAAGTTAAAGAAGAATGTTAAAAATGAGTTGGATATTTGAAGCAGAATAATGAAAAAGAAAACTCACACTGATTTCCTAGATGCAGAAAAGACCTTTGATAATTTGAACTGAACTTTCTTGATCAAAGTTTTGGAAAATAAGAATTTTGGCGATAACTTTATAAAATGGATAAGATTCATTAAGAAAGCATACATAATTGTCACTAGTCACTTAGAGAACATCAAGGACTCCATACTTCAGCCCTGAGCTATGTATATTCTCTTCCCTTAGTATTTTTATTCAAATTTGAAACAGGGAAAAAAAGTATGGTAAAATAGGCTAAATTTTGTAATGATATATAGGTGGAACAATGTGAAAATATGTGTCTGAAAGAGCTTTGAAATTTACATTGTTATAATCTTAAAAGAGAATATTTATAAAATGATGAATTGTTGGTATATGTCACCAGAGAAATTGTCCAGAATGTATAAAGGCACTTCAAATTTATTCTGGAAATTAAAACAACAAAAAGGGAAATTTTATCATGTTTGGTGGTTGTGTAAAAAAAAAAACCTTGAAAGTTTTAAATTCAGATACACGCAATGATTCAAAGGATTTAAGATTCATACACAATTGAGACCAGCGGCATTTCTTTTGGGATGAATGGATGAACACTTGGAATTAATCATGGGACTTGTTTTTCTATATGATAACTGCAGTGAGATTATTGTATGCAGGAAGAAACATTGTTATGTAAAACATTAAGAAACAATAATTCCAGCATTAAAGACCAAGTTCTGTGAAACTGGAATGAAAAGATTTTCATATAGTTCTGTGACCAACAGTTCTAGCTAATCTGTCTAAGAGAAGCATTATAAAATTTTGAGGCCATAATCAAAATAATCCTAAAAGTAAGTATCATCCATTTCGATCATCTGAATTACTGAACTTCTGATGACAATGCAGAACTAATTGTTTTCCAGAATTATAAATCTCCCCCTTGCAATGCAACTCTGGGCCAAACAATTTGAATATCGTCACCCAAATTGGTATCTAGACTTGAATATCCATTTATTGAACTTCCTTAGTGTCTACATAGCTTCACCATACTTCAAGAAAGAACAAGTATACTATCAGACCATTGTTCTATATCACTCAGCATTTATCCACACTGTCTATTTAAGTCAGGGGTGTCAAACTCGCGACCTGTGGGCCAGATGCATCATGTGCTGGCCATGCCCAGTTGTGATAAGTCATGTGACAACGATGTGAGGACATGAGTTTGACACCCCTGATTTAATTAGTATCTGTACCAATGTATATATCCGCAGCACTTCCACCTGATCTCTTTTCCATGTCTTTCAGTAATTTATGTTTCACTAGTAAATTCTGTGTTCCAAAAAGTATGTAGAGCATTATATTATAAAATATTTGTGTTCCCTGATATTGTCTGCTCTGTTGAGCAGCAAATCCTCATTTCTCAGGCAGATGTACCTGCCCTTTATCTCCTTACTTAATCTCCTAAATAGGAAACCCTAAGATTTGAACATGGGCTCACTTCTGTATCAAGCATGCTCTCTATTAAGGGACTGCTGAAGTTCCCTAAACTAAGTACCATCATCATATACCAGAATTACATTATTTGATGACAATCAGAATTAAAACCAATGTGATAATGCCCTAGTACATTGCCATTATCCATGTAACAGACCAGTAGTCTGCTAAATAGAACAGTAGTATTGAAAGATACCAGGAATCTTAGAAATTACAGAGTTTACATATCTTTATTGTTAGCCTTCTCCTGAAGATTTACAGTGACCAAAACCCTTTTCATGCTAATTCAGAATTAAGGTAGATTTACCCAGATCCATAAAATCAGTGTAATCTAAGAATGTTTGGGATTGTCCAGCTACTGTCTGCTCAAACATATTGCCTAAGACAGATAGGTAATTAAAAATTCTACCACCATGATCCAGAGAAATTCTTATTTGGGAGAGGTCTGTGTTTGTGGTGGTGGTTACTATTTAGTTCAGATCTCATTGGTTCAAAGATTCAAATATCGTAACATTTCTAGCTAAAATTCACTGTGACTATAAATGCTTAATTGTTTGGATTGTGTCCAAATGTAAATATAATTATTCCACCTAATATGCCACAAACACATTTGAGGAATAAAATGCTTGCATCTACAGTTTCTTAAATTATGCTGTACCTTATGTAGCATGACTCTGTCCATCATTTATCTCAATACTTTTCAATTAATTTAAGTTGTTAAGATATAACATACTGTATAAGCAAAATATTTAGAAATATTTGATTGCTTACCTCTATTATCCTCACAAAGGGCAGGAGAAGCTGCCTGCCCTGATTTCTTCCTGCTCTTCAGGTTTAATTTTTGAGTCACTAATATATATGAATATATATATATTGGTTAAATATTTTTACTGCTGGTATATTTAAAAATACCAGCAGTAAAAATATTAACCAATTTATATACGGCACAGGGTTGTCGCTAATTTCTGCCTGGATAGTCTCTTGAGATGAGCTGAAAGGCAA
>JANHFJ010004013.1:45352-57458 GCA_032468195.1 Cerberus rynchops
AGGTAAGTTTTAGATATGTACAAAAAAAAAAATAGCCAAAACAAAATTTTGACACATACCCTGGTAATTTCCAAAGAGGAAACAGGATCCCAAGCTTGTTGTGTAATTCCTGAAACTCATCAAATGTGCGAAAAATGAATGTGGGTTCAGTTTGCCCCTCTCTCAAAACTCTGACCACATAGATCTGCCAAAGAAAAAAAGCAAGTATTTCACTAATATTAAAAAATTTAACTTCTGTAATCCTGTGCTATAATCTTTCCAAAACTTGTGCTCTGCAAATATGGTAAGATTTCAACTCCCAGAATTGAGGATCGGGGGTGGGGAGGAGACATGATCAGATTTGAAAAAGCCATACCCTTATATTTATTTCTTATCATTCCATTAAAAAAAACATTGCCAGTAGCAAGGTTCTCAACCTTTGCTTTGCCTTGAGCCATAGTTTACAAATCAGGACTGGGTTGACGTATCATGACAATATCATAGCCTTTATATGCTTGCTTTGAATACAATTATTTCAATAGTTGGTATTGCAACCATATATATTTTTTCTGCCCCAACCTCGCAAATGATTCACCAAACCTCACTGAAACAGAATCATTTTGAAGGGGGAAATAGGCATGGCGGGAGATGTAGTCTGCAATGCTTCTGTGATCCTGAACAAGATGCCAAGCACTGAATTTCAAACACGTGACTATGGGGTGTGTGTGTGCTACAACAGCTATAATTTCAAGGATCAGGTATAAATATTATATTTTAGCACCACCGTAACTTTGAATAATTGTTGAACAAAATGGTCATCATCTGAGGACTTCTGGTACAAAAACCCTAAACTTCCTTAGTCATTTCTAAGATTTAAATATTATTAATTTATGGAACTTCCATTAAAGCAGATATTCCTTCAGTGATATTACTGCATTCAATATGGTTTGACTCATAGATCGACAAGTTGCACTCAAAACAACAGAATCTGAAATTCCTGCTGTAATGGGATACATGTGAAAATAGACTGGTTAAAGCGAATGAAGGAAGCTACGGAAATCATGCTTAATCAAAATATAATTCATAAACTTACATAATATTTATCTGGGTTGTATCGCTTATGGTAGGTAAAAACAGACGCTTCTTTGATACGACCATCTTGTTTGAGTGAGTATGTTTTGGGTGAAAAAGATAGGATTGGCTCATCATTAGAAAGCAGCCCTAAGAAACGCAGTTGAGCAAGGTTGTGAATAAAAAAGTTGAACTTTGTAGCAACACTTCCCAAACTTGATTCAATTAGCCTAAAAATAAACAAAGAATATTAATTTTATGTAAGTATATCAATATCTTTTAGTTTCTTACAACTTTATTGCAATAAGAATATGAAGGATCACTTCACTGTTCAAATTCTTAGTACAGTGGTACCTTGGTACTTGACCGTTTTGAAACTTGTCAAATTTGGTATTTTATGCATTTTGATGAGGAAATGTTGGCCAGTATTCATTGTTCGTTTGGTACTCGATGCGCAAGCTAAACTTGTTGGTGTTGGTTGCCTTGGGACTCACTACATTAGTCCTTATGGAAAAAAATTGTTTGGTACTTATCGCTTTTGGCACTCATCACACCTCTCAGAACCAACTAACAACAAGTATTTAGGTACCACTATATATTAATCATAGCGGAAAAAATTTAAATTAATATTCCTTATAAAAGAGATAGTACAGCTATTAGCTTTACTATTGCTAAACCCAAAGAACTAAACGTATATAGAATAATTCCCAAGGGTTTTTTTGGGAAGTGCAAATTCCACAAATCTATTACAACTTCCATTGCTAAATTCTGGCAGTCCCAATTGCCACTGTAAGGCAAATCCTCTGTGGTCGCAGCATTCCAGAGTCTTATGATTGCATTTGGGAGCTCCTGCTGGCTTCCCCATTGACTTTGCTTGCCAGAATCCATCAGTGAACGTCACCAATGGCAATCATGTGACTACAGGACATTGTGATATAATAATTGCAAGCCAAACAAACACCTAAATTGTGAGCATGGGACCGCAGGGATGCTGTGATTGCCACAACTATGAAAACCTATCACAAGTCCCCCTCATTCAGCTCCATGGTAACTTTGAATGGTCACTGAATGAGTGTAGATTAAATGAAGATTACCTGCATACCCTTTCATTAGTAAAAGCAATTTACATTAACATTTTACTTGTCTATTAATAGAATTTATAAACTGCCAAACTCGTGACTTTGAAATCTCAGCAGTGTACACCAATTTAAAACCCAAACAATCAGAACTCCACCAATACAAAATAAAAACAAAACCATTACAGAGGCTGAAAACAAGACATTACTGTTTTGCCCAATGCATAGAAGAATCTGGTTTCATGGCTCCATGAAAGGCTAATAAATCAGGGTCACCTGCATCTCAGGGGGTGGGAAAGTTCATTCTAAAGGGCAGACTCAGCAACCAAGTATGTACTTTTTAAAGGCTCATCAGATGACCCTCCTTGAAAAAAAGGCACTTGGAGCATGCCCACCCTATACATCCTCTTGCAACGGGCAACACTAACTAGTGACAGAAAATAACACAGCCCTATGCAATGAAGTGGTTTATTGTGGTCAGCACCTTGAATTGTACCCAGAAACCTACCTGGAACCAGTGAAGTTCATGGGCAAAATAAGAAAGGGGACATTTCCTTGATCTCTACAGTCCTCTATGCAACCAAATGTCCAAACCAGGTGTTCACTTACACAAAGATAAGGACAAATAGATAGAACATCTGTTTGTTTGTGGAAGTTAACTGAACCTCTAGCCTTAGCTGCAAACAATAGGTGCATGCAAAAAACAAGATTCTAAAATTATTTGTGTAGTACCTTGTGAAGAAAATGGTAGCCTCGGCATCAGTAGTTTGGGGCTGAAGAGCATCTTGGACGTATTTGAGATCTTGAACTCCAGTAAGTTCTGGCAAGCCAGAAGACATCATCTGTAAAATGAAGAGATACATTAACTTCTTCAGTAAGAAAGTGTACAATACTTACTTGTACATAAACAAACATTTATTTTTTAAAAAAAAGCTTTCCAGATTTACGCAATGCTATTCAGAACTTTAAGTTTAAATTATGAACGTACTGTAGCTGTGTTCTTTGTTTTAAAAAACAGCCTATTTTGTTGTTAACATCAGTGACATATAGAAATATTACCAGTGACAGCAGATTAAGGAAAAGGTTGGCTTGTTTTCTGATTAGATTGTAAGCTTGGCAGCAGAGATCAATAAACAGCTGGAAGCGAATTGTGGGCTTTTCTCCACCATTGATAACGTAAGCCATATCTGATGTCAGCACAAAAGGAGCCCGATCCCTTTCAAAAAATAAGAATTTGTTTTTAAATACTGCATCCTACATGTAGCCAAGCATGACATTTTTTAAAAAAATTGGGAAACTTTAAAACTGAAGTAAAGGGTAAAATGTATAACTGAGGTACTTTGCAAAAAATGTGTAATTGGTTTCTGCACGCATATGAAAATCGACAGCAAATACAAATCAATCTCAGTGAACAGATTCTTTAAAGATGTTTCCAAATAACATGTGGATTATTTGATACCTCAGATGTTGGAATTTCACCATGTTCTAAAACCATATTTGGCTAAAGATAGTTCACAAAAAACTTAAAATCGGCCCAGTTCAGGGAATTTGTGAAGCAAGACAAAAATGCTTGCTTGTTCAGTTGGTACGAAGCACTGCTATAAATGTGTATCATTGTTACTTAGCAAGTCTGGCTTTTATGGTTTAACACTTTTATGGTTTAAAACGTAATACTTTTCATTACCAACTGAGCAGAGATGTTCAGGAAAAAAAAGCTCCCATTTTAATACAAAGCATCAACGTTGCAGAACAAAATGTAAGAAAACTACAAAAAAGTGGTTGACATTACAGAAACACCTAATTCCTTAACCACTTTTACGAAAATATTTCATAACAGAAAAGTCACAACTTGACACCTTCAACGTGGTAGAAACAAGAGATAACACAACATGAAAAAAGTTACAGCCATTATGCTTTTCAAGATGGTGCATTATAATTGCAACCATTGTGTTTTCAAATTACTGTAGTGGAACCTTTTAATTTCCTCATAGTTTCATACCTCTTAAAGCTTCCAAACATCTGAGCATGGCCCAAGAATTTTCCAAAATCAATATGAAACATATGTCCTGTACTTCGAAGCATTATATTATCATTGTGTCGATCGCAGATACCTAGGACATAGGTAGCCACACAACATCCAGCACAGGAATAGATGAAATTTTCAGAAGCCTAAAACAGACAAAATTAAATATATTTTTATTATATAATTTGAAGAAAAGCACCTTAGTTTAGTATTCAGATATCAGTTGCAATAGCAGAAACATTCTAAAGAACAATATAAGATCAGCTGCAATAGCAGAAACATTCTAAAGAACAATATAATTTAGAATGCTTCAAAATTATGATTAAATATCAGTTCTTTGGAAAAGATCATTAACAAGATAATATAATTACTTGACTTTTAAAATCCTAGTTCAAATAGATGAAAAATAGAAAATCTTAGGAGCTAGTTTTCCATGCAAGTGGAGAGACAAAGTTTTAAAATCACCTGTCTGTGATTTACCAAGCATTGAGCACGTCATTTAAATGCAAGATTCCCATTATTTCCAGGTGTCTCAAAGATGTAACTTGGAATTGTCATGCCAGTGACCTACTTAAGGTAGCACTGTCCTGTATTTAATTATTCAACATGACATGTGAATGAATCCCAGATAAAGTTAGCTCACAGCAGATAACATACTTTATCGGTCTCACAAGTTTCTATTTGGAAATGGTATGTAATTAATTTATACCTTTTCATATTCTTCTTCTGTAGAGTTGTATTTTCTTAGCCATTCTGCAAGAGGCTTATCTTTAAAGGATCCTGTCACTCCATACTCCACTTGAATTTTCCTAAGAGTATCTGAAGCTGGAACAAGTTCTACCATTCCTTTAAATCAATCAGCAAAAGGTAATGAGTATATAAAAAAACTGTAATACATACTACTATGTGGTTCTTTCATAAAAATACTTAACTTAAAACATTTTAAAAAGCTTCTAAATCCAAATTGCTTGCCAACATAGATATTATTCTTTGCAAAAAAACTGTAATACATACTATGTGTTTTTTTCATAAAAATACTTAACTTAAAACATTTTAAAAAGCTTCTAAATCCAAATTGCTTACCAACATAGATTATATTATTCTTTGCATTTAAAATACCAAATAATATTACACTGTAAAATAATTCAATTCGATTTAAAGGTTGTTACAATTTAAAAAAAGCCTACAAATCCTCTTGTTTCTAAATCAACTAAAAATGGAACAATGTTTCCTTTAAGATGAGCCGTGATCTTAGTTTTCCTGGAAATAGCATGGAAGTATTTTATCACTGTGATCTTATGAGACACTTTTTTTAATTTCCAAGCCTACAGTCTGGGATTCCACATAGTCTCCCATTCAAATCCTATGTTTTTGGAAGTCAGCCATCAGTTAGCTTCTGCCACCTGCTGTAGACAAATCAACTTAATATTTAATATGGAGAAATAAAAAGTAAACATTCTTCAACATTCTGTATACTAGCATCAGACTTCACTCAGTGTTCTAAAACAGCAGATGGATTTTGCAAATATATTAGGCAGTTCAATTAATGACTATTATTTTTATGGCTATTGTATTTTGGGCTGCTTAGCAAATATATGGCATCCGAGAAAACAGGTTTTACAATAATGGTGTTGGGTCTGCCCTTCCTGCCAGAAATTGTGACAGTAGGTAGACAAAGCTTTAACATTGCACGTAAGATAATACAAGACAAAAAATTAAAGCTCTACCTCTATCTTTGCCGGTTGCAAGGCACTTGAACATAACCATCCTCAAATCCAGTCCTTCCTGTAACCAGATCTTATCCATGATTTTTATCATTTGCAACGCTAACATATCCTGGCGCAGATCTTCTCCAACCTAAGAAAAAAAACAAAAGTTGCAAATCGAAGAAAGAAATGTTGTCAAGACAGGTCCAATGAAGGTCAGTTCTGCCTATTTTATGGTAGGTTAACACAACAGCAGAAACTGATCCGGGATACTTAATTTAGAGTTTCTTTACTAGTATCAGTTGTCTAGGTCTTAACAGTATAGAGACGTGATGGCGAACCTATGGCATGCGTGCCCAAGTTGGCATGCATATACATCTCTGCCTGCACCCTAGCAGTAACCTCAACTTATGGACTGTGCATGCGTGACTCCTGCGCAAGTGCACGTGTGACTCCTGCGCAAATGCACATACACTTGCAAGGTCATGCACGAGTAGGGCGCTATTATACATATGTGAAAACTGCCACACATGAGTTGTGAGACTGCGCATGCATGAAAACACTGCACCAGTCATATGTGACTGCACATGTGTGAAAAACATCATGCATGAGTCGCACACAATTATGCATGCGCAAAAGATGCGGGTGCACTCATATTTGGCACTCAGTGCCAAAAAGGTTTGCCACCACTTATACAGATTCTATACACAACATGTGCCATAGGTTCGCCACCACTGGTACAGAACAAGGTGGGCAACTTGCAACCTGCAGACTGTACGTCTCAGGAAATTCATTCACTTACTTCATCAAAGTCTGCTAATATCTTATTCCTCTGCATTTTATAATAAGAATGGATGCTGTGGCCCAGCACATGAGCAAGCATATGTGTGTGGGGTGGGTGGGTTGTGTGAGCAGTACTACTCCTCAGGCAAAAAAGTGGTGGGAGTAGAAGAAAATCTATAAGAACGACTTTGCTATTAGATCTGCTTTTGGGACACCAGCAGGAAAGGTTGCAAATGGGAATCCTATTGTTATGTGATGCTGCAACTTTCCTAAATGTAAACCAGTTGTCAAGCACCTGAATCACATGCCTGTGGAAGTGCTGGGATGGCCATAATCCCGAAACTCATAATAAATTACCACTTGTTCAGTGCTATCATAATTGAACAGTCACTGATAACTGGCTGTAAATTCAGGAAATACTTATACTGCAAAACAATTTCTTTGAAAATTATCATACTAAGAAACTCAAACTTCATTTATGAAATAATATTTAGCATAAACTAGAGAAAGCATGAATGAAAATATGTCATAAGTAAAGAACATGTAGCTGAAATGCTTCTTATAACCAAGGCAGACAGCATGCTGATCCTATGAAATCCTAGATAAAGTCTCCTCTCCTTCAGGAGCTGTCTGTTTTATTTTATAATTATCATTAATGTAATTTTTCATCAATTCATGAATATTGATCTATTCAAAAGGAATACCCTATTTTTCCAATATTATAAAATACATGAAAAAAGGTATCCACAATACAAAATTTAGTGGCAGATAAGGGCAAAAATTTATTGCAAAATAAGATTTAACAGAATAGTGGCACAAAACTTTTTAAACCTCTCATATGTTCTCTAAAAGGAAACAATTATTCTTAGCAAAAAAAAAAAAGACGACAATTTTAGAAATGCTTGAATTTTCACTCAACATGTGCAAATTATCCTTACAAATGTTTAAAGCATCCTGAGGGCTCTTTATGACCATAAAAAGTCAGAACATTTTTTCTCATGGAATTAACACTGCCTACAACATTGGAGGGGAAATATCTGTAATTGAAGCAAAAAATGTACCTTAAACATTACATTAATTTCTTCTCCCAAAGGATCAGCATTCACTAAAGCAATTTTAAGAGGAACTGCATTAGAACTGAAATAGGAACATGCCTGTCAAAGATACAAAACATGGTTCATATTATATAAACCAAAAGGTTAAAAATAGAAATGATAAATGTTCTAAGTTTGGTTTTGCTCAGTTTCTCATATAATAATAATACCAAAACAACAATAGAAATAAACAACACTTAAATTAGAATATACAAAATTACTAAATGGTAAACTAAAGGCCCAGACAATTCTTAAATAGTGGTACAATAAAACAAATGGATTAATTAAACCTATTACCAGTAGTAATATACTAGTTATTCCCTCAAGTGGAAACAACATCAAAAACAAGAAGTCTGTCACTAGGGCCAGTTTACAAGTTTTTAAACAGAGGAGAATCCTGATTCCTCAGAATTAAATAGGGACATTTTGAGGGCAGTTTTAAAAGTACAGAAGTTTATACTATATGTGGTTTATCCTGTATACTTTTTACTTAGAGAAGTTTCATAAAGATAATACAAACCTAGCTGGTTGCAACAAGTTGAGATATATAAAAAAAATCCAGGTTGGAAAAATTGGCAAAAGTTTGCCAGGAGAAGTAAGCAACAATAAATATGAGGGGGGGAGGGGGGAGAGGAACATAGGAGGCACAGCTAGGAAAAGGGTCAGCTTAGAAAGGGAGAACCTGAGGAGATAAAAGGAATAAGGTAGAAAGTTTTAAATAAGGAAGACAGAATGGCTACTTGTGAATAAAGGCGAGGTAAAAATAAAAATACTTTTTGCTTTTCTTCCTGCAGCCCTTTGCCCAGCTGAGATTCTACTTCCTGCAACTAACAAAAAGAATGACAGAGTTTGGTGAATATAACCGATTCAGGAGTAATGACTGGCAACTCCAACACTGAGGAAAGACAGTGGCATCCAGTTTCACTAATGAGGAAATTACTCAGTGATGTACCAAGTAACATGGCTGGGAGAGAGCTTTAAGAGGGAAGAAGAAATATGGACTGGACCTGGCCTGAGGAGGAATGATCACAGGAAGTGAGATATATTGCTATATGAGACTTGAAGGAACAGTTGTTGCTGTGAGCATCTTGCAAGGCTGGAGACAAAATTACCGTAGTTTATTTAAAAATGCTTTGAGCTTTTTGAAATGTATTGCAGCTTTAAGATGCCTGCTCTGTCTCTTATGTAGGACATCTAGCTCTGAGCAAGCCTCTCTGCAGGACACAAGACTTCATCTATGTATGACAGCCTAATGTAGTTTATAGTTATTCTTACGGAGGAGTCAAAATATAGTTATTCTTATGGACGCCAGAATTCTGTGGCTATATGTGTTTTCTATCGTCACTTCCCCTGAGCAGTTTGCAGATCACAAAATAGAGAACATCAATCTCCTAACATTTACAGAGTAACTAGGCATAAATGGGAAAGGATGAGAGGGATATATGGGAACCAATGATTATCGTCACAAAAGCCCGTACCTTCACATTCAATTCTTTAGCTACAAGACTGGGGCCGAGAGGTAAGCGGCATTTGTTTTTCAAGAAAAAAGACTGGACACGTTCCATTCCACTTTGCAGAACCATCTGTTAATAACCAATTATTAACAGGTTAAACTTCATTAAATAAAATTTGCAGAAATGTTTTCATTATGAATAAAGCATTAAGTTATATCGGCGTTCTTTTACAACATAATCTGGTGTGTGTGAAGCAGCAGCGGTGTATTTTGGGGGTTGTATATTTCAGTCTGTATTACAAGGCTCAGAAATTTTGTGAAAGATGAAAAAGTAAGCTCACCACCTCACTGTGGCTGATTTCACATATGAGCTACTACTGTACCATTAATAAACGTAACTGTGCTTTCATTCACATTTACACATAACTTGATCACTTCACCAACCTGTCTGGCTGAGCCACTCGTCTGCTTGACTTTTTCTGCAACCATTCCTAAGATCTGCACAAGTCTTGACTGCCTTTCCAGCTCTTCTCTCAGACTTTTGCCACAGATGGAAAGGAAAGCACCAAGGATATGCTCATACCTTATTCCATGTTTGGTGTCATGCAAGGTATCCTTTAGTAACCTAAAATATTATATAACATTAGACTGGGTTTCCTTCACACATGCTTATTTGAGCCATGTTTTGTACAAGCCTTCAAGGCAGGGTATATAATGTGTCCCTCTTTTTTATTTGCCTCCACAACAGCAAACCTATGAGGTAGGTTCGGCTGAGAAAGATAACAACTGGCCCCAAATCACCCAGCAAATGTCTGTGGCTGATGGTAGACCGGAAGCTGGATCTGCTCTCCCCTAATCCAACATCTTCACCACTAGAGCACACCTGTAATAAGTTGGATTAAAAGTACTACAAAACAGCAGAACACAGCAGAAACCACATGCTCAATTGGCTGCTCGATCTATGACCCAGAGAGTGGAAGGAGACGAAGGACTGATATAATCTTTGATTTAGTAAGCCTCGATGAATGTAGCCCTTATCTTTAAAAGTCCCAAGAAGACATGAATATTCTGCATGTGTACATACCTCAAGTAGGGACATGTGTAAAGTATTTTCATTGTCTCCAAACCCAGAACTGCCTTAACTGAAGATGCTCAACACGTCATACTCCTTAACTTGTTACTGGCCAGCACACATAGCAGATTGCACTCTAACTTTGATTTTTTTTTTCTATTATCCAGGAAATGGTCTTAAGAGTGAATTGTTTTAATTTATGCTTTTTACTGTACACTGATTTCATTTTGTTGTTTAAAATAATCAATGTATACATACATAAAAATAAAGCAAAGCAAATGTTCAAGTTTCAAGACATAATATGGATCAACAGAGAATGTGTGGAGAGAAGACAGTAGGATCCGAAACTGTTCTTTTATTTTCATTAATTTATTCAGCACCTTCTACTACATTTACAATATTATATTTATGTAAAGTTAAAATCAGTTAAATGATTTTTTTTCTTGTCCCTACGTAAAGCATAATCTTTCTTAAGAAATAAACATATTATTTGAATTCAGTTTTAGAGAGAGACTAGTGCAAGATATGGTAATAATGCTTTGGAACAGAAGAAAGCAATCCAGAACTTCAGGAAAAATACAATAGCTTTTTCAGAACACCTAATTAATTTCTATCTCCAACGGTATACACTTTTTCTGGCCTATAAAGATGTATGAATATTCGTCATTTTTAAAGTTCTCACATCAACTTTTTTCAACTTGTTCTTGAAAATAAAACATTGTTGAAAGATGATGAAAAAGAATATAAATTTTCTTACCAATATAGGTAGTGTGCTATTCGAATATTTCCTAATGCTCGGGCCAAGAGGAATCTGACTAAAGAGTTGTCCAGATACGTTTCATATTTTAATGCCTAAACATACACAAAAGGTGAGTTTTATACAATTATATAAAGTCAAAATTTAAAGGCAACTTAGCATAAATGATTTTCTGCATCAATAGTTTTCCAATTAAATGAACTTCCCAAAATTTGGTCCTTAAAATATGAAACTATTCAGCACTGTTTAAACTTACCATTCAGACTCAACCAATCAATTGATCTATTTATTCCATTCTGTCTGTCTATGTTCTTAGGAAGCATAGTCCATTTAAAAGACTTGGATGTAGGACAGATAATATTTAAACGTCCCTTTCTTTTGCATCTCCTTATCAATTCACATATCAGAAGGTCTCTTCAAATTTTTGGACCTTTTTTTACTCACAGCCTTTGAATAACTATTATCTTATTAAATAGCAAGACACAAACAAAATATAAAACTATTTTTATAGGGAGCATATTCAAAATGATTCTGAAGCGATATGATAAATAGTAAAAAATAGGTCAGCAGCGTTGAAATGACATTGTATTTGTACTTATTTTTGTTATTGTTATTATTTTTATAAATAACTGGAATACAGTCAGTATTGTAACATATTTATTTATTATTTAAATTTATATACCGCCCCCTCTCCCTAAGGACTTGGGGCGGTTTACAGCAAATAAAAAACACAAATATAAAGCATCTCTTATCCTTTGAGATGAAAAAGGAAACATTAAGGAAGGTCTTAAATAATCATCCTAACATTCAGGCAGGCTCACAAAAATTTACATAATTTTATTGTAAATTACATTAATTTAATGTGAACCAACAAACTTTTATTTTATTACATCTATTAAATTATTTCTTCTGAATTTTCTACACTTGCTCCCTCAGTCATTAAGTCTCTATGATAGGGTGACCAAACGTCCTCTTTTCGCCAGACATGTCCTCTTTTTCCGTCCAGTCCGGGGCGTCCAGGCGGGTTTTATAAATTTATAAAATTTACCCGGACGCCCCGGACTGGACATAAAAAGTGGACATGAAAGCGGC